>JAAEAF010008870.1:0-25123 GCA_011037195.1 Triatoma infestans | reverse complement strand
TGAAGTGGGAGAGCTAGTGATTATCAATGGCATTTTAAATGCACATGGCTACATAAACATTTTGCGCGGTAATTTGCAGAAAAGTGTGCGAAAGCTTGGGATCAATTTTTTGTTCCAGCAGGACAACGACCCCAAGAATACAGCCCGGAAAACGAGGGAATGGTTGTTGTACAGTGCACCTCGCTAATTGAAAACTCCTCCACAATCCCCGGACTTGAATCCGATTGAAAACTTATGGTCGATTTTGGAGAAGAAAATTAGAAAAAAGGAATGTCTCTCTCGAAAGGAATTAATATTCAATTTAAAGAGTGCCTGGGTAGAAATAGTTCCGGAAGTTACTTCTAATCTTGTGGACTCTATGCTTAGGAGGTTAAATGCCATTATAAAAGCAAAATATTTTAAAAAAATTTAAAGTTGTTTATAAGAGCTGTATGAATACTTTTTTGCGTTTATTTTTAAGTTTTATACTTAAAAATATGACGAAATTAAGTCCGTTAAATAACTATTATAAATAAGTATAAACTGGAAATTACACTGAATACTTTTTTGACCACTATATAAATTAAGTAATATTTATATTAATTTTATTACCAGATATACGAACGTCACTATGAAAAAAGAAATCACATTGAAAAAGAAAGATATAGTGTTTATAGGAGAAAGACGTCTGTAAAGTATAATTGTGATTGATATGTGTGGGGGTGAAATAGAGTTTGTCTGTGTGTCCGCTAAACCCAAATACTTATATCAACCGGTCCTTTAAATACTGTGTGAATGTTGGAAAACTTAGAATACTTGCAACATGGTTGATTTTCCTTAATATTTCGAAATAATGAAAGAGTATATTGAATGGCATTTTTAAAAGTATGACTAATCGCCATAGCGATTTATGTAAAGTTCTCTGAAACTGATTTTTTCGAAACAAATCTATTAAATGAAATAAACGATATCTGTACCATGCTGGTGATGTCGATGGTGGAAATCGATGATGATGTCAGTAATTGCGAAAAACTGGAAAACGTTGGAAAATTGATACTTCCAATTTTAATCGAAAGCTTAGTGCCTGATGCCCTTGTAATACTAAATTAAAAAACAAGGTGAAGTTTACTATGATCTTTCATTTTGAGTGATGCTTTATCGAATTTTTGTTTTTTCTTTTACTTTGCTTTATGTAAGTTTAATATTTTCATTAATTTTGTTTATTTATTTGCTACTAACAGCCTGTTACAATCTATATTCCTCATTAGCTTTTATTAATTAATCGGAAACGAGAGAGCTGGTTCATTAGCAAAAGCAGAAGCTAACCTATCCCAGTCTCCCATAAAGCTCTTTCTACTCTTCTCCCGCAACAGCATTGATGCGGCGGTTCGAAAATGGTCCTTTCCAGAAGGGGGGAGCCGCTTTCCGCCTACGCACAGGCCACGTTTACCTCCAAGCCCATCTCTATACAGTACTGGCATAGCCCCCAGTAGACCAGTGCCAGTTATGCCAGGAAACTCGTCAGGACTATCTGTTGATTTGCCCATCCTTATCCCGGACACGGTCGAAAAAAGACATAAACACACTGGATTGTTGCTAATGTTGCAAAAAGTCCGGTTTTTGAAGAAGATTAGATATAAAATAGATATAAGTAAATGGAAGCCAGGGGTGATTTTTTACTTTCTCTTACTCCTAGTAAGAGGAAGTATTGTAATCGTGTCAAATTTTCTATATCGAGTTTTCACCGAAAATATCTGTTTTTAGGTCCCCTGAGTCCAGAAAAGTGGTTTTTAGTAAATGGTCTGTGTGTGTGAGTGTTGTATATGTAAGGTGAAACAGCATAGCTCAAAAACGAAAAACCGTAGAAAGTTGAAACTTGATATTACGTTTAGGTGCGTTATCTGTCAAAATTCCTCAACTGGAAGTACTCACTTTACTAGTTAGTTTTTTTACGGTTTTTGCAATTTTCTCAAAAATGGCTACGACGGTTCTCTTTAAACTTGGTATATCAACTACACATACAAAGAGCTACAACTTTTATTTGAAACATTTCTCCGGGAAAATTCATTTAAGGGCACTTCTAGGGAAGAAGGGTCAGGTTTTCATCTTAACTGCTATTTCAGTTTATTAGACAATTTTGTCATCTAAATAATGTTAATTAGAATTAAATAAAAAAAAGAAAAAAAAAAAAAAAAAAAAAAAAAAAAAAAAAAAAAAAAACAAAAGAAAAAAAAAAATGGTTGTTGAAATTCCAAGTTTAAAAAAATCGGATAACCGGAAGTGCGTTTGTTTTAACACTTTACTAAATGCTTTTTTTCACTTTTTCGCTACTTTCTCAAAAATGGCTCCGAGGATTTTCTTGAAACCTCGTATATAAACTAAGCCTGCAAAGATCTACATCTTTTATTTAAAATATTTCTCTGTGAAAATTCATTTAAGGGCACCTTCAGGGGCGGAGTAGGGTTACAACTTTCCTCTAAAATGGTATCATAGTTGATTATACAATTCTAAAATTCCAAACAAAATTAATTAGAAATAAATAGATGGCCAAAATTCCAAGTTTTAAGAAAATTAGTAAACCGGAAGTGCGCTTTTACTGGACACTTTTTTTTAGTTATCGACGAATTTCATTAAATTTGGTACACAAACTATAAAATTTGTCAATTATAATTTTTTGAGAACTGGAGTAAGAGAAAGTTGTGTTGAGTGTTTCACACCAGATTTTTTCATAATAGATCGTGTATTTAATAAAAATATGGTGGCTTTTAATGAATATTGAAATACACCCAATTCGCAAATAATAGTTTTTCTTTTCATTTTTTTATTAAAAAAAAAAAAAAAAGCATTATAAATGAAAAAAATTGCTGGTATAATATTAAGGATAAATTATATTTTTAACAGTTTTGTGGTTAACAAGAAAGTATTACAGACGGTATTTTAGCGCTTTGTGTGTGGCCTTTGTCCG
This sequence comes from Triatoma infestans, assembly GCA_011037195.1. Taxonomy (NCBI): domain Eukaryota; kingdom Metazoa; phylum Arthropoda; class Insecta; order Hemiptera; family Reduviidae; genus Triatoma; species Triatoma infestans. The sequence goes on along the minus strand of JAAEAF010008870.1, from coordinate 22,179 downwards.
CCCATAACTGCTACTAGTGGGGTTCTGTTTATAAAATTTTGTAAAAGGATAAATTTAAACATAAAGCACACTTCATACACAGACAGATCTGTTGTTGACAAACCAGCGTTCTTGGGAATGAGAAAAAAATAAATAAAATTTAAAAATAAACTTGTTTTTTCTATTTTATTCCAACAAATAGTCATTCTTTTAAAATTTAATGTCAAGTTTCAATATCCTGATATAGCTTTTAGAATTAGTTCTTATTGTTTTATTTATTTGTTTCAAACAATGGAAATTCCCAAATTATATTACGATAAAAAAAGGGTTTTTTTTTCTTATTTCTTCATTTGAAAATCTATGAAATATTTCGTGCTTACAATTTTTCTTTAATCTGATATTTGACTGTTTAGTGTGAAATAATATTTAACCGAGAAAGGTTCTAGAAAAACACGCCTTTAATATTGACTTGCAATTAATTACAAGAATATTAAAACAAAATTCGAAACTAACTTGATTCGGTACATTTTGATCATAATAAAACATTAACAATTTTGTCAATTTAAATAATATTGGAATTTTGTAGAAATGAAGGAGGATGACATGTACTGTTACAAAGTGAAATGGTATCTTTGAAGAGTGCTTCAAGTAAAATAAGTTCAGGTACGTTAAAGTTTATTTAGGCCAAATTCTATTTTAAAAACATTTACATAATCAAATTAAACCGTTAAAACTTAAGAACTTTAAATTTCTATTTAATGGTTAAACTGCTTATTCCGTGTTATTTTTCTTAATTAAAAAAAAAAAAAAGAATAAATGACATTTATAGCGTGAATAAAAAAAAAAAAACATTCAATTAATCTTGATGAAATTTATCTACCCATCATTAATTTCCATTTTTCTGGTGTCTACTACTACATCATACAAACTAAAGTAAATAAACTGACTCTGCATCATGTTTACATTATAAATTTCATTACGTTTTCATTTAAATCATTATTTAATTTTTATGTCTATAATCAATATATGAATATGTTTATTCGTTCCCCTTTTTTTTCTTTTTAATTAATTTGTACAAATATTAATTGAATAAACAGTACAGAAGTAAAGTTTCAATAACATATGATTTGGGCATCTCTGAATTTGAATTTCAGAGCAAGTTGATTTATAAAAATTTTATCCATTATCAGTTTGTATTTTTTGAAACTATGATGAAATAACCTTTTGAATAAACAATACATGAAAATATATGACATGAAAAAAATGCTATCAAACCCGACTTTCTCTCTTACTTTAATTCTCACAGTTCTTAAATTTCACGAATTCTTGCCTACGTTTCCATAATGGTGGTGATAAATTCTCCAGAGTTGTGGTTATAAATTGTACCGGAGTTGGCACTATAGAAGGAAGCATAACTTCTCAATTCCCAGGATACTCCAAAAATAATTTTTTACAGGAAACTGTTTCCAAATAAAATGATAGGTTTTTATACATATTGTAAGTAAACGGGTTCAAGGAAAACAAAAGGAATATTTTTTGAGAAAATTGTAAAAATAATAAAAACGAAAAATTTATTTTCTAGTCTCGCACTCGTGGTTATCAATTTTCATTTGGTTTTATTTAATACTATATTTACTTTTCCATTGAATCGAATATTTAGAACCGTATGGTATTCTGAAATCACTCTCTAGCGGATTTTCTTGCTTTCAGCAAGATTGGCGATATACTGAAGTGTAGGAACCGCCTCATATGTATAAGCGGAGGTCCGAAGTTGTTCTGCAGTGGATTCCCAGGCCTTGCTGGAGTGGGATGGTGAGCCGGGCAATGAAGAAGCGGATAGGCTAATCAGAGGAAGCTCCATTACCAAATTACCAAAAATCAGAAACCTTTGCTGTTTAAAATTGTAATTAGGCCCGTTTCACACTCTACGGTTTTCACCGTACGGCAAAAAACCGTAGCCGTACGACTTTTTGCCGTGACAGTGTTGTTTTCACATTGCACGGTTTTTTTCCCATTGAAACTAAACATTTTCATTTCGTTTATCAATGAGATAAGTGTTTCAATGAATCGTTGAACAAATTATTGCTTTGTGGTTGTTACATCGTCGCCGAAGGAGAGTAAAACGAAATCGTCTTTTTTGGGTGCATCCCATCAGTCAGCGGAGAGAGGAAGTTGGATTGTTTTGCACACTCTTTGAAGACCTGAGGAAAGACGAAAATAAATTTTTCAACTCTTTCCGGATGTCTATTACATCATTTGACGAAACATCAAGAGCATTATCCCATAGCACAGGTCTTCTTTGCACACAGATTATCAAAACTTCAGCATTAATTTCATCCATTTTAATAATACTGATATATGTCTAATACTATATAGGGAAGGTATGCTGTTTCAACCGCTTATATTAAATTTTGGTGAACAGTAGAAAAGGTTATTTCAAAGGGCGCCAAAAATAATGTAGCTGCCGTACGTCACAAAACCGCACAATATGAAAGCATACATTTAATCATGTAGGCCAGTGAGTCAACGGTGCCGTCTATTTCAGTGGCACCGAACGGCTGCTATACGGCACAACAACGGCGTTTTGCCCGTCACCGTATTATGTGAAAGGTCCCATGCTTTTCTTCACTCCTTGGTGAAAACCGTATAGTGTGAAACGAGCCTTATGGTTAACTAATTTTCTTCAAGCTTCAAACCCTATCGTGCATTTAATTGCTTTAATATTATATGAGTGGTGGTAGAACTATACGTTGCACTAATGCCTATAAGGCGTAGAGAATGTGCAAAATTTGAAGAAAATATGTCGGAACATTTTTGTTAATGTGGCAACAGTGTTAAGTTGGTAACGCTGTTTTTACTGTAGAAGTTGTTGTAAGTGCTCGTTTTTTGCACAGTCCACTTCAAGTTGCCAGTCTGTGTGTGTCAGTCAAACAAGTAAAATAAGCATATAAGTTGCCATGTTCTCAAGTGTTTTTCTTAAAACCAGTCAAATAGTAGGGAACGGAACGTGAGGAATTCCTTACATATTTTTGGTCCTCCGGGCTAGATAAATTCAAGAATTCGTCAGTCAAGTTTTAAGTACAATTTTGAAGCATTTATTGTAGCAATCAAGAGATACCGGTGAGACATTCTCCTTTTAATTTACTATTCATTCATTTCTTATTTTGTTTTATCGCAATTTATTTTATTCCTTTATTTCCCTTACTAGAATTAAGGCATATAGGATAAAATGAAACAATTAGTAGCACAGCGAGGTAGGGTTTAAAGTTTCACTAACCAGAATCGAGAAATATATTTTTAATAAAGAGAAACCAGAATTAAAGACCAGCGAAATTAAAGTAAGAATTGAGAAAATTGATAGTTTACTAAGTGAAATAGAATAAGAGCACATCATGGAAGGTCATATTTTAGAGGGAAAATTTTGAAACTTTCTTCTTCAGTCTCAAAAGTAAATTAGATGAGTTTTTGTTAGAATTAAATGTCAAAACAAAAATAGAAAGTCAAGAAGATTTTGATGTTTTTATGTGTCTTAGAGCGCTAAAAATACCGCCAATTTCATTACCTAACCTTCAGTGGAAACTTTAAAAGGTTGATTTTTATTTTTTTATAATACGTTCAAGTCATGAATACATTATGACATAGACAGTTATCTAATATAGAAAAACATCATTATCTTTAAATCAATTTTAAAGAGTCCAGCCGCTGAACTAATTAGTTTGTTGCCATTTTCCGATAATAATTGTATAATTTTTATGGCATTCATTATGCCAGCATTATCACAACAATATATTGATTATAGATGTACATTTGAGATCATTAACTGGGTTTACAAAAATTAAGGATCAGATAGTAAGTGCCTTGCAGAATTTTTATAACGTGATTGATAAATATTTAAAAGCTCTAGCAATATTAGATTTACCAGTAAATCAATGAGATGTTTTATAGTTACGCATTTTGACTTCTGAATTATATAATTTAACATTAAAGGAATTGAAGAAGAAATTAGTGATCAGGAAGGATTACCATCGATGGATAGATTTAAAATCTTATTAAGAAATAAAGGCAAGACATTAGAATCTTATCAAGCTAAATGCTCTAAAGCTAATCCCATTACTTCTCTAAGGACAAGTAAACAATAAAAATATTAATTTTTGTAATTGCAATAGCAAATACTAATCCCAGTTTTAGTTGTAATTTATGTAAAGGATCGCATTATATTTTTAAATAGCATGAGTTTCTTAATGAGTTAATTCCGAAAGCTGGAACATTATAAAAAAAAAATAGGGTTATGTTCTAATATACGTAGTTCAAGATTGCAAATAATGCCGTGTTAAACATAATTCATTACTACATAGTAACAGCAGGCGGGCTAAATCAAATAGTGCTGTTGATACTAGGGCTATAATATCACAATCTCAAAATCAAAGGTGCCGACAGTAACTAATTCTATTGAAAATCCCTTGTTCTAGTGACAGAGAGGATTATATACGTCATGCATTTCTTACATGCAATTAGGTGATTCATACTATATTTGGAACCTTCTCAGATTTTATTAGAAACAGCCAATATTTTTATTGAAGGAAATAATAGAAGGTTATACAAATATGAAGTTTACTGGATAGTGGTTCAATGATAAACTTCGTCTGGCAAGTTTATTAAATCTTCAAAGAATACCGACAGCCGGTCAAATGCATAGGACCCGGGAATTTGGATTTGAACTGTTTACTTAACTAATATTCCTTTCTACAGATTTTACTTATAGAAAGAGTGTAACATTTCATGTACTTTCCGACATTAATTTTTCTCTTTTGCCACATTATAGTTTTAGTTTACAAAATTTGGACATTCCTCAAAATCTTTTCGGAATTATTTAATGAACGTTGTTTGTCTGAAATGAGAAATTTTAAAGACGCCAATTTATTTAGAATTTCTAAATTGGGGTGGGTTGCATCAGGTAAAGTGATGTTTCTGCAAAATTGAGATGTTAATACAGATAAGAAGCAATGTCTGCTGGCTCATAAGCAAGATTTGTTCCCTCTTCTAAAGAAGATCCTTCTACATTGAATGGTACATTGAGTCGATTTCTTAAGTTAGAAAGGAAATGTATTCAGGAACCTGTGTTATTTCAAGAATATAAACATTTCATTTTTGAATTTCCAAATCATTAAACACATGGAGTTAGTTCCAGAATCTGAAGTGGGTAATTGCCTAATAATTTCCTTCCGCATCATGCGTTTTTCAAGGAAACCATTACAACACGTTTACGTGTAGTTTTTGATGCCTCGTTCAAGGGCATACACAACAAATCATTAAATGATATACTGGATCCAAGTCCAGCACTTAAGATCGAAAATTTAAATATGCACTCTCTGGCGACATTTGTAAAATTTTTCAAATGATTTATGTCAGTTCTGCGCGAAGAGATTTAGAAAGAATCCTTTGGCGAGATTGTTTTAAGGTAAAGCCTAAATCCTTGTCTCAAATAATAGGTCATTTATCTGCCGAAAGGGTGACTCCCAGTAGACCTTTTACAAGAACAGGAATAGACTTTTTTGATCCAGTATACATAAGGTCAGGAATCCGCAAGGAAATAAAAAAGAATCACATATGAGTACTTCCCGAATTTGCTCACAGAATGTCGATTCGATGGCTGGAGCTGTCGCAATATTTCACGGGCCACGGTGTTATATTTTTATACTTCACTGCTAAGTTAGGATACTTAAAGTGTTGTTTAATTAATACACTTTGCGGTCACCACATAATTACTTTATTCATCTTGGATCCATCTTGGTCTTACTACTATTCTGACTATTGTATATAATCGATGTGTACCATCAATGTATATAATACAACATCTTCCCCTTTTTCTTTTTCTTTTTAAATACCCTAATATCAACTTATATGTGAGACTGCAACTAATGACTATTAAGTATTAAAACTAATTAAAGTCAACATTAATCTTTCAAATGTTTGGACATAACCCTTCTGCCAGACCTTGTAACATAATTAAGCTATTTAGAAAATCTTGTTCTGTCTTTTTGGACGGTTTAATTGATTTATTGGTAAATTAATTTGTATTAATTTCGGATCTATTTAGTGTAGCCTCTGTCGCGGATGATGATTGTTTACTTGTTGTAAAACCCTTTTTTGTAACCTTATTGGAACCTTGAATAGTGGTTTTTAAAATATTGGAATAAGAGGCTTATGATCAGTCTCAACTGTTACCTCTTCATGACCTAATAAATATTGTCTATATGACCTAATGAATATTGTCTAAATTTCATACAGCCGAATAGTATAGCCAAAAGTTCTTTTTCTATTTGGGCATAACGTATTTGTGTTCAGTAAGCGCTTTTGAAGCATACGCTAACGGTTTACCTTCTTGTAATAGTACAGCTCCTAAACCTGTTGAGCTAGCATCCACTGATAATTTAATTTGTTTTTGTGGGTTATAGTAAATTAAAATGGGTGCTGTTATAAATTCATTTTTTATCTCATTAAACCGTTCTTGGAGATGAAAGTATCCCAATAGGAAATATCCTTTTTTAAAATGTCTCTCAGGGGTTTAATAAGGTCTGAATAATTTTCTATGTATTGTGAGGAAATTGAACAAGCCTAATACACTTGCAGAGATTTTTTACGTGTTGGTGTTGTCATATTTTTTATGGCTTTTATTTTCTCGGGATCAATGCTCGTTCCCTCTGATGAAAATCGATGCCCCAGGAATGATAGAGACGTAGCACAAAAAACGCATTCTTTTTTGTTAAATTTAATTCCCACAATTTACCTTTATTTAGGGTGGCTTTTAATCTTTCTTCTAGTGGGGTTTTAGAGTTAGCCCAAATAAGAATATCATCCTGATATGTTACAACTCCCTGTAGGTCTTCAAAAATCTGAGCCACTATTCTATGAAATATTTCTGCGGCATTGGAGAGTCCAAATGGTACTCTGTTCCATTTGTATCTACCAAATGGCGTTTGAAAACAGCATAACAGCGAACTTTGAGGCTCTAGGGGGAGCATCCAGTAACCATTACTGGCGTCAAGTTTGGCAAAATATTTAGTACCACTTAATTTAGATGTTATCTCATTTAAAGTTGGAAAAGGATAATATGGCTTCTTTTGAGAGCTTTATTTAGTGGACGAGGATCTAAGCATATTCAATTCCTCCATTTTTTTTAGAAACTAGTACAAGCTGATGTACCCATTCTGTAGGCTGTGTAATGGGCTCTATAATTTTTAATTTTGTTAGCCGATGAAGTTCTGTTTTCAATTTTTTATGTAACTTAGAGGGAATTATTCGCGGTGGCGATATAACCGGCTTTACATTGGGATCACATTCTAATTTAATTTTACACGGAATTAATCCTAATTCATCATGGCCAAAAAGATCAGTATAATTTTCAAGGTTTAATTCAAGTGAATTAATATCTTTAATTAGTCCTAGGTCGGTAGAAGTTTTAAGGCCCAAAATATTAGTTTTATACAACTTTGTTCTATTATGCAGAATAAGATAACATACTCATTATTTTTAGATAATCATTTTAAATTACAAGATCCTATTACTTTAATAACATTCTGACTAAATGATTTTATTACAACTTTAGTATGTTTAATAATATTTTTATTATATCCTGGCCTTTTAAATTCTTTTAAGCTTAAAATGCCCCTGTATCAATTTTTACAGTAACAATTTTGTCGTTTATAATTAAATTTTCGTGCCAAAATTTGATAATTTCTGTCGAATCAACACTTAAAGGATCAATTACAAATTCACCCTCGCTGTTTTCTGAAGTATTTTCAAGGTCTTGAACATCAATTTCGTGAATTTTCTTTAGTCTGCTGGTTTTGCACATGTTAGCAAAGTGATTATTTTTATTGCACTTGTTGCATTTTTTCCCCTAGGCTGGACATTTTCCGTATCTATGAGTGTATCCACATCCACATTCACATTGGTTGGCTGCCTTTAGTGACTGCTTCATTATTTTGGTATTTTGTATTTTCTTCTTTCGTAACGTATGATGGTTTTGAATGCTATCAAAATTGGTTCTGTTTCTGCTTGTTTAACAAATCTTTATTTCCTTAGCTTGTTGAAATGCCATTGTACTCGATCTACATATTTCTAAGGCTGTTTGCAATGTTAAATTTTTTGTCTTGAGTAGTATTTCTCTGGCTTCATTGTCTTGAATACCACTAACAAAAACATCAGTGACCAAGCTCATTCTTAAGTCACCTAACTGACAGGTTGCACTTAAATTTTTTGATATAGTCATATATTGTTCATACAATTTCTTTTTACCTTTGTTTCCGATTAAAGAAAACATAACGTTCATACGTAGTGTTTATTTGAGGCAAGAAATGTTCATCAACTTGCAATTAAGTTTTGTAAAGTCATGGCTGAGAATTCTGCTTCTGTATAATTAAATGCATTATAAATTTCCATACCTTGATCGCCCATTGCATGTAATAATATGGCTGTCTTTTTCTTCTCTGTGGCATCAGAATCCAGAAAAGCATCCATGAAGACAGATAATCTTTGTTTTATTTTCTTCCATTCTGTTGTTAGATTTCCATTAAAGTTCATTGCTTGCAATTTTGCCATTGTATTTATTTGTATCAGCTTAACTTAACACTAGCTGCCACCATGTTATATATTTATACTTTAGTGCTAAGTTAGGATACTTAAGGTGTTAAATTAATACACTTTGTGGTCACTACATAATTACTTTATTCAACACTTGCATCCATCATGGTCTTACTACTATTATCATTTATCACTATTGAATATAATCGATGTGTACAATAGCATCGATGTATATATAACAGTAGTTCAATTCTAAGCTCCATGAGCTGGGATTAAAAAATTCCTCGAATTGCGAATGGGGTGAACGGGACACGGTGCATCACGTTCTCTTCCGGTGTCCTCTCCTCGATGAGGCAAGAATCCATATGGAATTCAAGCTGAAAAGAAGGGGAGATAACTGGCCGGGAGATTGTAAAGAACTGATAAAAAGTGGTAATGCGAAGCATTATGTAGAGGCCCGCCTCCCCATGGCAGGGACGGAAACTTGCCTACCTGGGCTAGGTACGGTGGATGCTCAATAATACAAATAAATAAGTCCACTTCAAGCTCGCAGTCTGTGTGCGTCAGTCAAACAAGTAAAATAAATATATAAGTTGTCAAGTTCAAGTGTTTGTTTTCTTGAAACCAGTCAAATAGTAAGGAATGGAACGCTGAGGAATTCTGAAGCTTCAATTCCTTACAATTTTCAAAAATTACGAAAAACTGCAAAGAATACTACTAACAGTGATGTTACCTTATCTGGAATGACGGAATTTACTGAAATCTACATGTTTAGATGCAATTGTGCTACTAAACGAATATCAAGTATGAACTAGTCACGATTTTTCCTTTTTGAGATATTTTGTTCACAAACCATTTTCAAAAAATACTTTTTCCATATTCAAGGGATCTCAAAATATCTATTTCCGGTGAAAAATAAATTTCGAAAATTTGATAAGATCTAAAGAGAAAGAGCATTTAATTAAGAATCAAATTGAAAAAGAAATGCATTGATATAATTGCTGTATTTGTCAAATTAAATAACAGTAATAATAATAAAGTAACAGTATAAAATAATAAAACTCTAAGAATTCTGTGTAATATGTAATATATATGAGGTGAAATCATAAATATTTTTTATTTGCTTATAAATATTTTGAACTAATATGCAATTCGTTTTAGTGGATTTTATATAACTGAAATAAAAAATTAATAAATTTGAAAATATGCTTGAAAGTTGAGATAAAAAGGGATGGTTTTTCTGTTGGTTTTTTTACTCGAATGATATATATGGAGTATTAGTGTTTAGATTGGGTCATTTATTTCAGAATAACTCAGAGGATGTAGAGCTACTTCACCACACCAAAAGATATTTTTTGCAACTTTCCACTAAGAAGAATAATTGGTTAGTTTTTCAACAATACAGTATTACACTTCCATATATACCATAGATGAATTTAAATGTTTCTGCCATGCTAACCTTAAGTTACATATATGTTGCTAAAAAAAAAAAAAACACCCTCCTTCTGATTAATAGTTTGATGTGTTGTTTTGAAATGAAATATTTTCATGACGTTAATGGATTTAAGTATGGTTAAGGCAAATTTTCTAATTGTAGATGGGAAGGAACAATGACCCATCATTGTCATGACATAGTTTTGCAACGTTAAGGAGTGCTTCTCATTTACTTTTGGTGTCGCAGATGAAATAATTAGTTAAGCGTATTGACATGGTCTTGACTGTCATTTTCTAGGCTTGTATTTTCATCATTTTAGAGAACCGACTCAGGTTAAATCATACTGACATTGTTAATAAATTTTGAGTTAAGGTATACATTAATAACTTTTTCAACTCTAGGCATTTCAGCCATTTCGTTTCTAGCAACCCATTAAAGTGTTGCCCTTCTCTCAAGAGGGCATTGTCCTGAATACAGTAACTGTTACTGGTTGAGAAACATACAAACATTTAAGTGGTTGCCATTTAAGAGTATACCATTTCCACATAAGAGGCAATTGTAATTGTCATTACATAAAATTCCGATCCTCCTAAGATGTTATGGTAGGTAATCCATGGCCGCGTCGTTAATCTAAAATTTGCTGTAAAAATATATCTAAATAGATTATCTGAGACGAAACGTCGATGAGTATGCTCCAGACTTTCCCTTCTGACGCGCTGTTGAAATATGCAGTGCTCGCTATTCCAATCTTACCCTCTACTTCCTTGCAGGAATTTAGATATGGGGTAGGTCTAGTGATCTGTTCAAGGTTGCATCCCTCTTTCGCAAGCCGGCCAGCTTCTTCATTGCCATAAACGCCGCGGTGACTCTCAACCTTATCGCTTCCAGATATTTTTCACTTATTGTTGAGAAAGCATATAAAGCTGAGCTTCTTGGTGGTATCCATTTCTATCGATAAGGAAAAGGTCTCGTTAGAGACAACACTGCACATCACCGGACAGTGAGCTGTCGGTGCAGGTGAGCCGGACAGCGAGGCTCCTACGCAGAGAAAATCTAAGGGTAGCACGGCTGGATTCGAACCCGGGATCTTCGCTTGCTAATCTAGCGCGCTATCATGAAGCTAATCCCTTCCCTTATATCACAGTTAAATTCAAGTTAAATATCTTACACACCTTGGCTATTTTTTTAATCCAATAATTATAATTCGAACATTGCACTTAGACCTTACTAGTTCAGTTAAAAAAAAACTTGTAATAGTTACAATAATACCTAGTTTGTTTATCCAGTTATTTTGATTATTTTGTCCACGAAACGTGGTAATAGAATGGCCTTTCTAAAAAAAACAAAAAAAATTAAAAGTGCGACACAAGACTAGTATCGCACTCTTTTAGATTAACATTTTCAGGAATATATATGACGATTTGCCTTTACCTCTAAAAGAAGCTTCCTAAATTTTAAACATAATGCCTTGGAAAACTGCTTTTGTCGCTCCTAAAATTTTATTTTCAACACATAAATATATATGTGAATATTTTCAATCCCTCTTTTACAAGTGCCGGTTCAATTAATGTTTTGTGACTGATTCTTGAATTTGATATGTTTGGGTTTTAATTTCAGAAAGAAGGTTCTTTCAAAATCATTTCTATTGTTATTCGTCCAGTATTCTTATATGCATAGAACCAGTCATGTCTAGGCTATTCCATCTAGCGATTAAGATATTTTCATAAACTAAAGAGAAGCGAATAGAAATGAGACAGCTCTATATACTGGATGGAATTATTCATAAATTATCTTCATTAATAATTTCTTTAATTTTGTTTTGTTATATACTTCTCCAATGGTTAGAAAAAACACTTAAACTATAATTGTGGCTATTGGTCTAGCAAAAGGATCAAGAAAGGGAACTTGCCCTCTCTTTTGAAGGTGCCGAGTTCGTGTGTCTTCACTTCCAAATGAAGACTGGAGAGCTTTTTTTTTTTAAGGATGTACTTGTAGTTTGGGCGCAGTTCATATTGTCCCGCGCCTGCAGGTGGTGAGTCTTTGCGTACATGTCTGTCAAGCTTCCAGACAAGGTTAGCTTTATAGTATTCATCCCTCTGGATGAGTTCCGTTTCGGCAGTCTAAGTTGATCATTGGGAGTCCGGGCAGGGCTTCAGAGAGATTTTGCTGTGTTTTGCACAGACCTCTCTCAAGACCCTCTACAGAATGAGGCTCATGCCAGACCCACAAACATGTGAGATGGAGGAAAACACCCATCCATCTTATGACAGATTGTTTGAGTTGTGAGGAAATTAGGTTAAGTACTTTTGATCGGAACAGGATGTCTCTAGAGGAGCAGGCTCTTCCCCTTTGAGGCCTGATTTGTTCGGGCTGCTATGAATCTTAGGTGACTTAGATCCGGGTCTGGATCTCTGTTCTAGACCCAGTTTGTTGTTTTTCTTTGGTGTAGCTATATGGGCCCGGTGAGGCTTTGGATAGCGTAGGGCTTGGTCCCTCCCCAACGACGAATAATGATAACAATGCCCTCCTCTTTAAAGCAGAGTGTGTACAATTATATCATAAGAATACCTTAATATTGCATTGAACCCGTAAGAAGGGGTTACTATGTTATTAAAAATAAACTGCTGGACAAAAGTATTGCATAAATTTTCAAAATATTATAATTTGAAGTTGAAAGGTATTTTCGTATTTTTTTTTAATCGATTCATGTTGTTGAACTCTAATCCAAAGGAAAAAAGAACAACTACCAAAAATTTAAGAAAAACCTGATTTTATTACACAGAATAAAAAGTAAATTTATTATCACTTCTTCATTTTTTTTCAACAGTGTTTAGTGATACCTTCTCTTGCTCTGATAACTGCAGCAAGCCTCCTTGGCATTGAAGAGATTAGATTTTGGATAACCTCTTGAGAAATCTCATTCTTCAATAACTGCTGCACGTAGCTCCCTGAGAGTGCTAGGGTCAATCAGGCGAAGTCTGAGCCATCTTCCAATTCTGTCCCAAAGGTGTTCTATTGGATTTAGGTCTGGACTTCTCGGTGGAGAAACCAAACGTCGAATCCCAACATCCTTTAGGTACTCAAGGACAACTCTAGCAGTGTGACATCTGGCATTGTCCTGCATTAATAGAAAATCATCACCGACTCTTTCAGAAATTGGCGCAACATATCGCTGAGCAACCTCTTCAAGGTACTTCGGGGCATTTAGCGTCCCACTTTCCACGATATGTAAGTCTGTATGTCCATCAAAACTTACGCCTCCCCAAATCATAACACCGCCTCCACCAAAAGCCACTCTTGGAGAAGTGTTAGCCTCTGCATATCTCTCACCTTGACGGCTCCAAACTCTCATCCTTCCATCTGGATAATGTAGGGTGAATCTCGACTCATCTGTGAATAAAAGACGTCTCCAATCCTCTGTTGTCCCATTGACATGTTCTCGTGAATATTGCGGTCTGGCGACTCTATGTGCTCTGGTGAGAAGACGGCCAGTAGTGGGTATCCTGGATTAACCTTCTTCTGACTGCCGTACTTGAAACTTGGACATTACGGACATCAGCGATAAAGTGACGTAATTGACTACTACTGACGAACCTGGTCCTTAAAATATTCAGCTGAATAAATCTCTCATCTGTCCGGGTTGTACTTCTAGGGCGGCCCGTAAATTGCCGAGAGTATCTCCCAGCCTCCCTGTAGCGCATTAACATTTTTGAAAACAGTGGATTGGTTCATTCCTAGTCTCTGAGCAGTAATTGACTGCTGAACCCCTTCTTCATGCAATGTTGCCACACGAACTGCCATTTCTCCAGAATGATTTCCTTCAAGAGACATTTAATGTTTAAAAAATTAAAACAATCTTTAAAAAAAAAAACTGATAACAAAAACACTAAAGAAAATTTTGTAAGAGAGAGTAATTATTCAGAGGCAATGAAATGACGTACTGGGATGATTTGTGTATACAAGCTATGAACAGATTATTCGTTATAAAAGCATAATTGGTTTTATCTTGTTTTCCATTGGGTCAGAGTTTATTTAAAATGAATCCATAAAAAAAAACAAAAGAAAAACAAATTTATTATCATGAAAGAAAACATTTTGAAATTTTATGCAATACTTTTGTCGAGCAGTTTATAAAAATATGCGACGAATATAAAAAACAATAAAAGAATAATGTTAACCAAGTTCTGCTAGTTTATGTTTCGTTCGCCAGGCAATAAACCAATAAATCCCCCCCATCCATCCATCGTATCTTACTTATACCCTATACTTTGTCGGTAGCTGCAATTGAAAAAACGTTTCATTTTAGTACTGTAAAAGCCTTTACTTTACAGAAAATGTCCGACTTAATCTTTTCATTCTGATTAGTTGCCGCGTGCAAAGACTGGATTAGAGAACAAAAGTATAATTTAAAATATAAAGTATATTTCAAAAATATAATCACTAATTCTTACTTCAATAAATAGTCAACTTACATTAAGGAAAATCCATATATAAGAATTTAATCTATTTAATGTATGATTTATTGAGCTATTTAATATGATTATCTTCCTATAATTGCAAACAAAAGACATTTTTTTTTTTAATTAAATAGAACAAATTATACATTCCTGGAAATATTTGAAGTTAAATATTTGACAAAATAATAAGTAAAATAGGAGGGCGCCGAATAAAGAAATACAATAAATAAATAAACCGCGACGTTCTTATCTTGATAGGGTTAAAGGTAAACATAACCAATTGGTTGCAGGATTATCCTGAATTCCTGCCACGTTCTATTGAGGTTAACCAAAGTATTGTTTTTTATTATATCTTTATTTTGCATTTTATATATGTGTTTATATATAAATATATTACATACATATTTGCAATATTAGATTGTTAAAAATAGTTTTTGCGCATATAAACAATGTTGCAAGCCCTTGACGCCTCCTTACAGACTTACATATTGTGGAAAATGGGACGCTAAATGCCCCGAAGTACCTTGAAGAGGTTTTTCGGCGATATGTTGTGCCAATTTCTGAAAGAGTCGGTGATGATTTTCTATTAATGCAGGACAATGCCAGATGTCACCTGCTAGAGTTGCCCTTTGAAATCAGCTAATAAATCCTATTTATTGGTTCTGTTTATATAATTTATATCAATGTTTACTTTGATTAATCCTTAATTCAATAATATATCAAACGTCTTTACCAAATGTTCAAGAAAAATTTGGGCTTAGTGGTTTTCTGAGACATTATTTGAAAAAGGTATATACATAAAGCCGGCAAAGAAATGTCTCTATTGAAGGAAAGGAGACGATGCGCTGAAAGACGGCAATGTTTGGTTTAATGTTTACGCCGGTCTTCAACATGAGCAAATCAGGTCTTCTTTTGGTTATCGATGAAGAAAAATTGCTCAAATATGTGAAGCAGAATCCGTATGCCACCACTCGAGGATTAAATACCAAAGTAGGAACATCAAATGCCACTTCGAGATGCCCGAAATTTAAGACCAAAATCAGAACTTCATGGATTATCATAACGTCACACAGGATCCATGTGTGCATGAGTTATTCCAAAGTATAAAAGATAGCCGGTTTTGGAAAAGAATAATTACTAGTGATGAAATGTACATATTTTTGATACATCCAAACAAGCGTATACGGCTATCTCCCATTTTGTCCAGATATATACAATAGGTTCCAGTTTTTAATAAGTAGCTATGATAGAATTGACTGTACTCTATGAGGAAAATATTACGATATTTGTAAATTATTATATATTTACTGTTTTTTTATATAAATCAGAATTTTCGGGATCTTAATTATATATTTTTTTTTCATTTTTCTTAAAATTATTGTAATAGGCTGTAGATTCCCCACGAACTAACTTTATACAGTGTACTGATAATAAAAATTGGCAAGCAGTTTATTGCCATAAAAAATATCGCCATTAAATCACATAACCATACTTTTCACAAATAAAAAACAGAACGAATAACTATGAAATTCATTTTTTTTTTTTTCAATTATAATAGTTTTGGACATCAATCGTCCCATTTTTTGGGTCTTTTGAAATAAATCATTTAATTATTCTTAAGTTATTGAACAAGCATTATCTTCATTTATCCTATTCCGAATGGGTAAGCGTAGGCCATTATAATGTGCCTTATTCATTCATGGTTTTAGGTTTTAACCTCGCTATTAATTATTATGTTTGTTTTAACCTCGCTATTAATTATTATGTTTGAATGTTTACTTTATATGAAGGTAACTACTTAGCATTACACAAGTGTTTGTTAGAAATGTTTAATCTGTAAACTAAAAGTAAAAGAAAACTTATTTATATGTTTATATAGAATTTTCCAGCCTTGCCTTCATAAAAGAATTGGGAAAATAGAGGTATTACAATAAAGAAAGCTAGGTTTTCAAAATGATAAGAATTTGTTTTCATTTTGTTCTCTTATTTTGTGTAATGTTTCAGGGTATTTCTGCAAACAATGAGCGGTTATTGTTTAAACTGTGCATGATACAATATTCTGTAATGTGAACGTAAACATTGGCTACAAATTTGACAAACATGCAGCTTAAATCTTGATTATAATGGTTACCATGAACAGTGAGTATGAAATTTATTTTACGTTAATTTATATGAAAGTGTTGTTAAAAAGAAGTTAATTTCAACATAATAATACCACATTTGTTAGTGGTTTATCAAAATTCCAACAATTGATTTTTCTAAATATGAAATAATAACCATATATTGTCTGTATTTATTGGCAGTTTTTGACTAATTCAAATGGTATGCAACTTGCTTTTAATTGTATCGATAATATATATTTAATTTCTAGCTTTAATTTATATAATTCATATAATTTCCTTAGAAACTGTTCTAGTTCTTGAACGGCAACACAAACGAAAAATTCTGTTGTGAAACACTCACACAACTTTCTCTTACTACAGTTCTCAAAATTATAATTGACAAAATTTTATAGTTTGTGAGACCCAATTTAATTGAAATTCGACGAAAACTGAAAACAAAAAAAACTGTTCAGTAAAAGCGCACTTCCGGTTTACTAATTTTCTTGAAACTCGGAATTTTGGCCATCTATTTATTTCTAATTAATTTTTGTTTTAACGATAGAATTGTATAATCAACCATGGCTGGCACTTTAGAGAAAAACATAACACCTCCCCTCCTCCAAAAAGTGCCCAAAAATGAATTTTTCCAGAGAAATGTTCTAAATAAAAGTTGTACATCTTTTTATGTTTAGTTTATACATGAAGTCTCAAGAAAATCATCGGAACTATTGTTGAGAAAATCGCGAAAAAGTGAAAAAACCTATTTGTAGTAAGTGGTAAGTACAAAAGCACTTCCGGTTACTACCACACGATTTTATTTTTTTTTTTTTTTTTTTTTTTCTTTTTTTTTTTTTTTTGTTTTTTTTTTTTTTTTTCTTGTTTTTTGGTTGTTGTTTGTTTTTTTTTTTTTTTTTTTTCAAAACTCGGAATATGTTTCAACAACAAGTAAATTCTAGTTGAACATTATTTAGATAATAGAATTGTCTAATAAACTGAAATAGCATTTTAGATGAAAACCTAACCCCACCCCTCCCCCAAAAGTGCCCTTAAATGAATTTTCCCAGAGAAATGTTTCAAATAAAAGTTGTAGCTCTTTAAATATGTAGTTGATATAACAAGTTTGAAGAAAATCGTCGGAGAAAATCCCAAAAACGTAAAAAAAACAACTAGTAAAGTAGTACTTCCGGTTGAGGAATTTTGACAGATAACGTACTGTCAGATCCCATGGTGATACGTAAACGGAATATCAAGTTTCAACTTTCTACGGTTTTTCGTCTTCGAGCTAGGCTGTTCACACTCACACACACACACACACAGACCATTTGCTAAAAACCACTTTTTTGGACTCAGGGGACCTCAAAACGGATATTTCCCGTGAAAACTCGATATCGCAAATTTTACACGATTACAATACTTCCGCTTACTAGGAGTAAGAGAAAGTAAAAAGTGTATAATACCTCAATATTTTGCTAAATTAATCCACTAAAAAAAAATTTGTAATATTTAATATATTGTTATATAGCAGCGTTATTTGAAATATCTCTTTTAATTTTTCATTCTAGTTTTTTTTTATTTGCCATGTTTTGCAATAATATAGCCAGCGCTGGGTCGCCGAGAAAGTTAAATAGAGCAAAAATTATTTAATATTAGATTTTAACCCCATTTTTCCTTTTCGACAATAATAGCATATGGTGAAATAATATTTAATTCTTGAGTACCAGTGGCTCTTACAAAATCAAAAAATCTGGTGCGATAACTCCACCCTTGTTTCTGGTTTTGCATTTTTTATATTTCTAAAATTTAAGAATTTTTTTCAAAGTGGGATGTAACCAACCAATATACGAAATTGCAATTTATAGATAAGCCTGAAGTCGCAACTTCCCTAGAATCCTTACAAATTCTTTCTGAGTAAAATGTTTCAAATAAAAGTGATAGTCCTATATGTTTGAGGTTTCTTCTTGAGCATCATATTTTCACAAACACATACTTTACTCATGCTCATAATTTAAATTACGAAAAAAGTATCCTGAAATAAGTACCAACATTATCATCAAATCTCCATGATCCCCCTTTGGCGTAAACTTACCTTCAGCGGAATCCCAGGAAACTTAATTAATATTCATTGTTATAAGTATTCATGCATATTGATCATATAATAATATCATGCTAAATAATACTAATAAGTAAAATCAGAAAGTTTCTGATGTAAATTTTTTTTTCATTCATAAATAAATATTAGTTAAACGGATAATCCAGTTTAAGAGAAAAAAGTTATATGAATTTATAATTAAGCAAAAGTCATTCAAAAAGTAGGGTTATGGGTCAAAGTTGTAAACTTTTAAACACGTGAGCTATTATCAGGAATAAAGATTTCAACATTAGTATTATTAGATATTTTCCGTGGTAGCCTGCTTCATTTTGTGGTCATCGACCGGTTTCGGTCGTTCTTCTAACACTAGTGTATAAACTGAATTTGCTCTGTGCAAGTCTGTGTTATCACACTGTCTGTCAAACGCATCCTGGAAGATGGGCGAACACCCGAAACCTGTCGATGACCACAAAATGAAGCAGGCTAGCACGGAAAATGTCTCTGATGCTTTCCAGCTCAGCAGAACCAACCACCCCAACAATTAGTATTATTTTTTGGTATTTTTTTTTTGTGTGCAACCCTATACTGTTGTGGAATAGAATAAAAGCTCTCGTTTACCGCATTTAAGTTAACATTTTAAAGATACACTCTTTTCTAATTAATTAAAAAAAAGAAAAAGAAATTATTGCTCAGTGTAAATTGAAAATTAAGGTTTTTTTTACAAAAAAAAAAAATCAAATAAATTACAAAAAAATTATTATGATATTTATTAGGCGCAGCATAGTGCATTCATCAAGTTTAATCTGTGATTTAATACAGAAACTAAAGCGTTTAGCTTCTGTTTCCCATTAATCTCATTGGATAGAAGAAGAGTTTTCAAACATGTCTCCTAGGAAGTGCTAGAAGAACGACAAACCGACCATCTTATGGTTGATAGCATGTTTACCCACCCTTGAGCACAATCATGTTTACAAAGAAAGGGAGGGTGACAGCTTTAATGGGTGACTCTTCTCTTTCCTCATAAGGTTAAGCCATATTCTCTTATATTACATCCAAGCTATTACCCAAGCTTCCCTTCCTACAGTGCTACTGAATAAAGAGAGAGAGACGATCTCTTTCTTTATAAACATAAAATTGTAAAATATAGTTGTAGTTTATTTTGAAAAGAAAACGTATATGATTCTTATTACTCTTTCTTAATGATAAAAGAGGAAGTATTGTAATGGTGTAAAGATTTTTTTGAAATGATGTTTTCACATGAAATACGCGTGGAATCATAATATCATTTTTTTCAGGAAAAATGTTCGTGATGAAAAAATGTTGTTACATTATATTCGTGAAGGTAGTGCACGAAATTTATAGAAATTCGCTGTAGTCGAAAAAAATCCAAAAAAAAACTCTGGAACTTTTACTGTGAAGTCGCACTTCCGGAACCGATGGGGAATTCTAGCAATGCTTCTAATATATTGGAACGCCAGCCACTGGTGCCGTCTAGGAGAGAAAGCAGGTACCTCAAGTTCTCCTAGTGGCCGCTAGGAAGCGCTGGCGGCGCGCTCTAGCTCTTTCTAGAAGAATCGAGAAAGTTCTAGACTCTTTTCCACCGGTATAAATAGTGGGACCACAGAGTGTTTACAGAGTTTCTTGTTACCAACGAAGTGTACGTTTGTGAAAAGTGTATAAAAAAAGTGAACACAAAGTGAACTTTTGTGGTTTAAACTGTGAATTAATTATTATTAAGTGTTGTATTTGTAATTTATTGTGTAAAACAATAAATTGGTGTTTTTCTTATTAAAGTTTAGAGTATTTTATCTAAACGAACCCACTTAAAACTAGTTGCAGTAGCTAGTTAGAGGGAAAAACGTTACAATATGTTATTATTATTATAGATAATGTTGTTTGGTCTTATTGATTTGCAAACAATAAAAAAATATAATATTAATTAGAAAAGACATTATAATATATACTAACTAGGTCAGTCTCCCAGTTTCACTAATACGAGGTCCGCATATTTATGAGTGCAACATTCTCGAGGGAATCCTGGGGGGAGTTGGAGATTAAAGATATTTAAGATATTGTAGTCAGACTGGTAGATTACTGTAGGGAGGTTTCTTAGGTTAATTGGGGTGGGGAGGGAGAGTCACATAGCTCAGGCTCTGCGCCTTCGGGCACCCTTAATAATAATAATAAAAGATATTACATAGATGGTAGAACCAATACCTTTTACTGAAGTGGTACTTTAGAGCAAAGCTTAGCGCTAGTGTTCCCTCAAAACTCTCCGAAAAATAACAATTTTGCCAGGAAATTATTTCAAATAAAAGAGCTTCTTACTTCGTATTTATGTGTTAATAGTATAGGAAGTTTAAAAAAATAAAATAAAATCGTTGGAGCCATTTACTAAAGGAATCAATAAAGTTAGAATTCCAGTTGATGAATTTTGCTCAAAATCTTCGTGTCAAATGCGGTGATGGTTATAGAAAGCTTTTGATCCGATAGGAGCGAAGACGCTTGAGCTTGACGTTTCTGCTGCGCTGGAAAATCTTTCCAATGCGCCATTGAAACCCCAGCAGCGTATTGAGATCCTCAGGACATATTTCATCCCGCGGTTTGTTCACGGCCTTGTACTTGGTAATATAACTGGTGGCAGACTTCTCCAACACGACAGGCAGATCCGATGTCATGTACGTGGGTGGCTTCGGTTACCCAAGGATGTAGCTTTGGGCTTTTTCCATGCGCCAGTAAAAGATGGTGGACTTGGAATCTCCTCTTTGAGGACCATGATTCCAGAGCTCGCCTTAAAAAGACTGAATAGGTTGCAATCTTCGGATTACCCGCCTGCGTGTGCTGCTTGGCGTTCACGCCGAGTACAACGCAAGATCGACTGGGCAAGTCGTATGCTGCAGCGCCTAAAGATCCCACACGATGGGCCTCGGCCTAATCGCAAGGGATATTGGACACGCAGACTACACGACTCCGTCGATGGGTATGAGCTATAAGAATGCTCAAAAACGAGTAGTTCTACAAGATGGAATGCAGCCGGATCGCATGGAATTCCAGGGCACGATTACATCCAACATGTACATGTTTGGATCAATTCATTGCCTGGTCGAGTAAGAATGACTAGAGGAAGGAGACGAGATGCACAATCGATCTCTTGCAGGTAGGCTGCCCCGAGGATGAAACTTCTGCACATATAGTCCAGCGTTGTTTCCGCACCCATGGTGGTCGGATACTTAGACATAACGCTGTTTGCAATACTCTTGCGTCGGCTTTAAAAGCTGTTGGATGGACAGTCGAACAAGAGCCAAGATTGCAGACTGCAGAAGGCCTCCGAAAGCCTGATATCATTGCAAATGGACAGCTCGGCACTCTGGTATTAGACGCTGACATTGTCGGTGGTGCTAGATCCTTGGATCTTGCACATAAAAGCAAAACAAAGTATTACGCCGACAATCCGGACCTAGCTACTTCGGTGGCGACACGGTTTGTGGAACCCTTCCACAAGATGTCGTTTTTTCATCTGCGACGATTTCTTGG
>JAAEAF010008869.1:0-31555 GCA_011037195.1 Triatoma infestans | reverse complement strand
GTTTTTATTTGTCTGTGGAGCCATGAGAACTCGAGGCACTAATTCTATTTGTAGTTAAAGAAAGACATGAAGTATATTATAGGATAAATATAGAACGAAAAGATGTCTATCGATCGATTGAAACCGGCCTATCTTCTATCTCAAAAAGTAAACAAAGAAGAGAATTTATCGCCGATTCAGTCTACTCACCCCCATTCTCATCAAAGTGTATACAAACTTCCGAGTACCCCAGAGAAGATAGCAAATACACCAATCCACCATAGATGGCCTTGCGAAGTGGCAAGTTGGTTCATTTCCCGGTTCGAGATGACTGTGTATCATTATAATTATTTAATTCAAAACTTAGTTGAATGCTTATAATTGAATACTTTATTGAAGTATTATGAATATTAATGTTAACTTCTTTTTTTTTTTTCAATATTCCATTTTGTTTTAGTTGTCATTTGAATTTAATTTTGGGTTAACTTAATAATTTCATTTGACGTGACTTTGTCACTCGAGGGGGAGTAGTGTAGCCAAGCACCCGCCTCTGAATGTAAAAATTATATTTAGTTAAATTTATAAAAATACGATCAAGTTATTAGGTATAAAATCTGATGGGAGTTATTAATGACTGCGCTTCAGTTGTAATTGCCAATTTTAATCCACATTTATTTCTAAAGAGGTTTTATTTACTAATTGGAATAATGAAATGATTTTACTTCGTTGAATAAGGGCTGGTTCTTGAGATAATTTCGCTAGTTAAATAGCCTGTACAATATGTCTTCAGTCAACTTGTCCCTAATATTTTTTTCTTTGTAAACTTTCAATTTTAATTTGCAAAGGCTTCTGAAATAAAACTGCAAAAATCAAATCCAGAATCTAATAAAAGTCCACAACACAAATTCACATATTTTGTCTTATTAAAACTATAAGAAATAGTGAAATTTCACAATTAATGTTTTTTTATCGTGTTTCTGATAAGCACAAACTACTAATGTCCCTTTATTATCATTTATTGATACACTTTCTGATATGAGCTGTTGGAAAGGTTAAGTCCCTTTTAATTTCTATTGCTCCGGACCTATTTCTAATTGTGCCCTCTTTTTATTTTTGCCTAGGTTTTCCCCATACAGCAAGCGCTGGAGATACAGGAAGTCTCATCGCCCGATAACTTTACAATCTCTATATCTCTACTTCTACAAACAGTATAATTTAGAACAAGACTTCATATACTAGTTTCACAATATTTATTATATTGTTAGAGAATAAAATTTCCTCATATTGAAAAGGAGCTTGCAAGTATTAGTAAAGCTCTATATCTTTTGTGGAACATTGATGGGCACCCCATCTTTGAAGTCCTACCGCTCGTGGCTTCCGTCGCATAACGGAGAGGCTCTCTGATTAATTTTCATGGACTACCTTTATATTGCGACTTCTTTTCTAGTATTGATTGTGCCACAGCCAGGGCCGGCTCAAGGCATACAAGAGAGTGGCAACTGTGTAAGGCCCCGCGATCGAGTAACAAACAAGGAAAGAAGTAAACAAACTGAGAAAAACTACGTAACCACGTTATGAACAGTACCATGTCTATGTTCTAATATATCGAAAATACAACATCTTAGATTAACGGCCTATTTCAGGATGTTAAACCAATTTATTAACTTCGCCATACATAAAAATGCTTGATGCAGATTAAACAAGTTTTTCTTTTATAATAAAATAGTTATTAGTCTAATTTTCGTTATTTTACGATAATTTTTCCAAAATATTCTCATTTTGTTTACTATGTTTACTACGTTCTTATTTTTATTTACTACGTTTGCCTGGAGAAAACATAGTTTAATTCAAAGCAACATTTTTGTTCGGTTTTATTTAAACAATAACATCAATTTTCTATATTTTAATCATGTTTACTACCAATACCATTTAGCCTGAGTTTTTAAAATCAAATACCTAGAGCTTAATCATTTCAGGTAATTCCAATTTCAACACTTGAAAATTAAATATTTTCGTATTTTAACCGTCTGTTTCTCTTGTGTCACCGCGAAAAATAATTACAAAAACATTACGTTGTATACTTATCTACTTAGCTACTGATTCTTATCTATCGTCAGGGTATGGCTTGCAACAAGAGAGGTACATGAAGTCACATTAAGTAAAAGTCATCTTTACGAATTGATAACCTTACTCTGAACATGAATGAAAATCCGAAACTGGCCAGAAATAAGAAAAAATGAGCATACTATGACGGATTAAATCCCCGATATCTATTAACATTCAAGAGGGTTCCATGTTTCCTTGACAGCTCTGGCCTCAGGCTCGTACATTTTGTTTAATATTAGTGTCTTAGTTAAATAATATTTTTCTTCTAACTCACCATATTCATCTTCCTTACTTTCCAATTTTTCTTCTTTATTTTCTAACCTAAAAACTAGAAAATATAATTCGTCAAATTTTTGGTTAAAGGTTTGAAATTATTTACTTTTAAATTTAAATTTATACAAATGAAATTATCTTTCTCACCCGATGTTATCCAATTGTATGTTTTTGTGAGTGTTGCCTTCACCGTACCTACTCTTTTTGGTAATATATTAATTTCCATTATTACTCACGGTTTGTTTTAGGATGAGATTTTTTTCCTTTAATCCGCCATATACTAATCATTATATAGATAAGTCAATCCTCTGGTTAAATTGCAACCAATTAATTACATTATTTTATGAACTGTATCCAGGCAAACGATTATATAATTTCACGTGTTAATTCCATATGATATGATAAAATAGATAGGAGACAATCGACCAATTTTTTTTTTTCTTTGGCTTAAATGTTGAACATTTTGTAAGTACAACACTGAATTTAAAAAACTTGTTTTTCTTTGTTTCATCATTTTCATAATAAGAAAGTTGAGTGAAAATTTTCATGAAGAAAGTTGAATGAAAGATAGACACCAGATTTCTCTTCCTAGGAAAGTCTGTGATGATTTCTCTTAAATTGATATGCTAACTACACAGATATAAACGTATCATGTTTATTTGGAACATTTTTAAAAAAAAAACTGATCTTGGTTAGTTGTACGGAATTTGTGGTGTTAAATCTGAAATACAGTTGGTTCAATGTTTTTGCTGTGCTTACTGGTCCACAATATAATCAGTTCACTAATTGGCAAGTAGTTAGGTACTTATCCACCCCTCTTCTGTATTTATGTTAAGGCAAATATGTAAAAATTTGAGTTTAAAGGAAATTTATTTTATGAATAATTATACTAACAGGAGAAAGAGAAGAAGGTCATGTGAGCGTTTCACACCGGATTATTTTTAAATGGTAGACATAATATACATTTATGAACAAAAAAAGGTGATAATATTATTACAAATGCAATCAAATTCAATAAGAGTTTTATTTTTGTTACATGCAAGTTCATTGATGAAAACATGGCACTTAATATTGATGTGTATGCATTGTTACAATTTCCCAATTACATGTATATCCGTGATTTCTTTTTGTTTTATAAATACACAGAACTTGAACACACAGCTAGAGCATAAGCAATAATTGCACAAGAAAATATTATTTTATTTTTCAACTTGTACCACATGCAAAAATTTTATGCCCTCTTTGTTACAGACGGGCATAATTCTAGTTTAAACTGCATTATTGCATGTACATTGATCTTTTGAAGCATACTTTTATTTTATTTGTTTCTTCGAGCACTGAATTATTTATTTCATGCCACTTAATAATAATATGTACATGTGGTTATAAAAAAAGAAAAGAAAAGAGAAATATATTCTACTGAATAACACTTTTGCTTGAAAAAAATCTACATTTTCGTTTTTCGATTGTTCATGTGCACGTCCGTTTTTTAAAAGTTCTTCATGGAAACAAAATCACAATAAGTACAAGATATACTGGAAAGGCACTTAACATCGTAATGCACAATCATTATAAAGATTGTGAGGATTACAATCTAGAAACCTGGTTTAATCGTAGTAATGTTGATTATGAGAAAAATTTATTATTACATTTTTTTTTTAAAAAAAAAGGAACGCAATAATTTCAAAGGATATTTTAAACTGATAAAAACATGGAATTTATATTATTTCATTAATTCTTTTAACTAAATTAAATATTTATCAAATACTAACAAAAAGGGGAATTGTACGATATAATGGGACCGTAGTTTTTTCAGACATTAACATTGCGAGATATAGTTTTATAAAGTAATTGCTTACATATACCTCGAAAGAATAATCTTAGATTTCTTTTAGGGGATACGCACTGCGACCTGAAAGATCTCCTGGAGCCTTATCAGGTACACTGTCGGCCTCCGGTTAGTGTTCTCTCATTACTAACAGAACACTGCCCACCATCGGTCAGGAATCTGTAGTGGCTCATAGGAAGGGAAAATTCTGAAGGCAGCACTTCCGGACCTCCGCGGGGAGTCCTCCAGCGTGCTATCACTGAGCCAAATCCCTTCCCTAAGTATAATTTTACTGAAATGTATTTACTTGCAATCTCAGTTGGCCATTAACAAGATACATAATATGATCAACATTTCACATCCAACATTTCGAGTACTACAATTACCACGGAAAATTATAATTATTGATATGTTTTCTTTGCTGCAAATTAAAAAAATTAAAATAAATAAAATAAACTGCTAATAAAAACAATGTTTACTTAAACTTAATAAGTTACTGCTGTCAAAGGCACCTCATTAAATACAACTTAACTTTAATTATAGCGTTCTAATTTATTAAGAAAATTGGTTGCAATAGTTGCTTCTATAGACAATTTTTCTTATTTTAATAAAAGTGTTTCATATATATATAATTTGTTCTGTAATATATATATATATATAGTCGAACGAGGTGTATATATTTTAGCATTACAGTACACAACTATGGCAAAAATATTTTATTTAACGAAAATATCAAAAAAATGAATGATTATTCATTTTCGTATATTATTAAGTTATCAAATCATAAAAAAAAAAAATGTAATAATTTTTTGCATTCGTTTTTTGTCAATTTATGATGTAATGTTATCATTACTGATGCAATAACGCTTCATTCATGATTAGAATGAACCTCATATTATTTTTAAAAACATATTTAATAAATTATGTATTACCTACATTCCAAGTTTGTAATGAAATGTGATTTACGTATTAATTTAAACGCAGTACAGTTTTTATAAAATAAATTTACTGAATCGTTAAAAGCTAAATACTGATTGGAAATACTAATGAAGAAAATGGGTGCAGAACCCTTTTTGAGAAACGGATTTCCAAATATTTAGAACTTGCAATCTAATGAAAACTAAACTAAAAATGGGGTAGAGATAAGTTATCCGTTTAAAGAATTCGCGGACACACAAACCTACAACATATACACGCAAAACTGGTGTATTGATATCTGTTTATATCCTAGGTATATTTTGTTCAATCCAATCATTGGGAGAATAGAGGGGCAATATTATAGTATCCGACATAAAATATCAATAACACTTTTCATATGTTTAGTTAATAATTATTATTATTACAGCGAAATACTGAAGGCGAAAATATGTTTATGTTAGCGATCCCATAGAAACTAAAAATGTGACTGAATAATACTTTTTAACCTAGAAGATTCTTGACCCCTCTATTTAAACGTTGACGAATTTAGTTCTTGAGGGTTGGCCAATCCAAAAGTTTCTCAAGGCAAACATTTATATTTATATAAAGCGCTTATATTTAAGCCATAAGCTATTTACTTTTCTTACTAATAAGCATAATATTATTGATAATAAAAAATGCTAAATTCAGTAATAATAGGATGTATTAGTAAGAAAAGTAACATAACCAAATTAACTCATTCCAAAGTATGATATTAGATACATATTTCATTGTACATTAGTCTAGTTGCCTTAAGGCTGTAAATAATTTTCTTTCATTATTGTAACCCTCATGATGGCAGAAAAGGTAAGCTTAAGAAACTATGAATCGAATCAGCTCTCAAAAACAAAATTCATCAAATGTAAAATCTTTAATGTGCTTTTTTAATCTCTTCGGCATCGAATCTTGCTGACCATTCATTTATATTTATTTAGTCGCGCTGACCACTTCTTTATCTAATCAATATTTAGAATAAAATAATAAATATCTAGAAAGTATTGATAAACATAAGATATAATACTGAACGAAATGATCAAGGATAAAAAATAATGCATAATAGAGGAGGTAGATTAATGTTAAATACTGATAGATTAACTTTGAACTTATAAGAACATATACAAGAAATTCAGTGAATAGTATTAAATAGAAGGGGGAAGTTTTACAATTGTAAGATAGGTTTTAGATAATCAACTTCTCATCCTTCTTTAGCTATTTGTTCTTCTTCTTCTTCGATAATCCTGTAAGTTGAGGGCGGTTGTCCAACATCCACTGTAACATGAGTATATCCTGGGCGTTCTGTTATTTTTCCAAGTCCATACTGTACAGTGTTTAGTCCATCTAATCTATATCTTCTCCAAGATGTACGCAATAATTTATGTCTTACTTTATATGATAATGGTCGACGTTTCTCATGTTTGATCATTGTATAGCGTGCTATCCATTCAGGTGGCCGTGAGATAGAATTTAGTACGTGTTCCACTCTGCAAATTAAAGTTTAACTGAGTACAATACTACTAGGACGAAAATACGCAATCATTTCAGAAACAGAAAAAAAAATCGCTTTTGCGACAGATAAAGAAAGACCAGATTTTTGGTCTCTTTGCGTTTGTTGGCAATGGCTCTTATTAGCATTACTATCTGAGTAGACCAGCATAGTCCAAAAAAAAAAAAAACCTGTGGGTGCCGACTGAACGGTAAAGACAATAATTAGCAATCCCCGAATGCAAATATGTACAAAAACATGAATAATTTCGCATTCCTGCACTCTTCTGAACTGCCAAATTACCATTAAGAGTTCGCTCAAACACCGATTGCTCGGTCCAAAATAATATCGAACAATTGTATTGTATTGCTTCCAATATAATTAAAAATATATTTTGTCCAATTATTTCTATTTACATCAGAGAGATATTTTCCGTGAGGCCTGCGTCTTTTTTACTATATACTTTTATATATTTACTATTATATTACTTATATACTAATCTATACTTTTTCTATTTTATTTTTACTTACCTCAGTCCCATATCATCATCTTCTCCTCCCCAGCCCCAATAAAGATTAGAATAACCATTCACACGCAGAAAATGATCCGTCCTAATGGCAAACACACCACCTACTAAAACACGATAGGGCAACCTGGAATAAAACAGACAAAACAGTATAATGTAAATTAAATAACCTGTATATTAGGTAACCTGGAATGAACAAACAAAAAGAAAATAATTTAAATAAGATAAATTATATTAGAAAAAAAAGGTTGTTGAATATAAAAATTTATATGAACAATGATATAACAAATAACATTAATTTATATCAAACTAGTATGAATTAATGTTATTTGCACATACTAGTTTCTCTCCAGAAGTTTCCTTTCCTAAAGTCACAAGTAAGAGATAATTTTTTTTGCAATTTTTGTTTAAATTTCTATTTCCTCTAGAAATAGAAGTATCACTTAAAAATTTTCTTTCGTCAATAATTGTTAACAACATTCGGCACCACCAGCAGCGCGCATTGAAATCAGTCAGTAGTTTTTGAGATTACGGTATTACATGGGTATACAAACCAGAGAGCATTTTACTTTCTCTCACTCCTAGTAAGAGGTGCAAAAAAATCTGGTGTGAATTTCCTTTAAACTTTAAATTTCGCCCATTTGTCGTAACATAAATAGGTAGTACACTGCTGTCCAGAAAAGAACGCCAATCAAATTGAACCTAAAATTTGAAATTTACTTCCACAAATTCCGCAGAACCATCAAAAATTATTTTTATTACAAATAAAATTGATAGCATTCAATAGAATTCGTTTTAGTCGTTTTCGAGAAAATTCCAAAAACTCCAAAACTTATTCTGTAAACTCTTCGATCTCTTCGAAGTCATTTTAGATTTTCTTCACATTTGTTAATCTAACAACGCTTCTAACGTTTATTGTTATTATATAGGTAATAGAACTATAAACTGAAGTGAAGTGCTAGATATTGTGGTGGCTGGTTCCGCAGAGCTGGAAAGCATAAGAGACATTTTCCGTGGTAGCCTGCTTCATTTTGTGGTCATCGACCGTATCAGCCATTCGCCCATCTTCAGGATGCGTTTGTATCAGACAGTGTGATAACACTGACTTGCCACATACACTTCAGTGTGTATAAACTGAATTTTCTCTGTGCAAGTCTGTGTTATCACACTGTCTGACAAACGCATCCTGAAGATGGACGAACGCCCGAAACCGGTCGATGACCACAAAATGAAGCAGGCTACCACGGAAAATGTCTCTGAAGTGGTAGATGCTTTAGAGGTAAACTTAACGCTTCAGTTCTCCAATAACCCCATAAAAATCCATTTTTCCGAGGAAATGTTTCCAATAACATGAAGGAATTACATTATAAAGGTAAATATTAAGTAAAAAGGTACGTATTAATATTAAGTAAAAATCTATAGACAGTGATTTTTTTATTGGGAATTTAATGAAGATATTAGATTGCATACATACCTATAATTGAGCTCATTAACAGCAACAGAAAGATGTCTAGGTTGTTGAGGGCATGTATACATGTTTCTGTCATCTTCTGGTAGAAGATCCACATCATGAAATATAAAACAATGATACATGACCCCATGGGCAGGATTATCTAAAGCTGTCAGAAATCCGGCGTTCATTAGTATACCTTTGTTGAAAGTATCATTTCCAAGCTAAAAGACATGTTTAATGTGTAATTGTTGCTATCAAATAAAAAGGTAAGATTTTAATTTTTTTTTTTTTTAACTACTAAGATAGTTTGTATATTAAGTTAAGAAAAATAATAACTTACTTGTTCTATAACGAAAATCCTATAAGATATTTGCTGTCGCTGAAGTACTGGAGGTAAATATTTTATTAAAAGCTTAAGCTGTTTCTCTCTATTTCTGTAAGGTACAATGATGGCCACTGAATGTCTAGAATTACAATCTGGTGGGGACCATGTGCCACCAAAGTGGGGCTGCATTGTACTGTCATCGTACTGTTCTGCATGCTTCAGCCAAACAGTTACGTTTATCAGCCCATCTAAAGATCACATTTAGAACATTTACTCTATCAATTAAAATGAAAGAGATATAGAAAGTCATTATTATCCACTCGATGACCATATTTCCGGATCGGGTTAATACTCTTTTTCTACAATTGAATAGTATGACAAATATAGCATTAAAGTCTCTAGAGATTGCAAAAATACAGTGCTGCCATCTTCAATTATATAAATTTTAAGGTTTGAATGAAATTACTGAAATGCATTGGAAGTTCTTAAATCAAACTATTGTTTTACCATTTTAAAATCAATTTATCAATAAATTAAATATCGAAGAACATAACATAATTTTGTTTTACCTCCACTTTCTACATTCTTTCCCTTTTTCAAACATTCTTAGAAGTTACCTATCTTCTTACAAGTTTTTATATACTTTTACAAATAGTTTTAACTGTTGTTAAAAGATATAGTAAGAAAAAAAAAATATAATATTTACCACGCAAGTAAAATGCTTTGACATGTTCTTTTTCCACACTTGTTTGCGTACATATGGACAAGTGTAGGGAATTCAAATGTGTATGGAAGCGTACATATGGAATTCAAATGTGTAAAAGGGCATTTTACTCTCTTGTCAAATAAGTAACTATTAATGGGCCTAGATTATCAGTTAATGTGTCACTTTTTGTAACAAATCAAAGCTATATTTTTATTTTCCATACTCATATGAAGAATGGTTAAAAGTGACATATGCTTCCATCTTCACCTAATCCTTAAATCAATCCTACTTCCAATATATTGTTCGCACACTTTGTCCATTTCTTTCCAACTCTTATCTCATTTCCTCTATGGATCCACTTCGCTCCATGAGGTCCCGGAAGCCTTGTCATCTTCTGGATAATCAAATTATTGTACCGAGGAACCGAGAGAGAAGAGAGAAACCGAAATAATCCGCTCTTAGAACTTCCCTTTGGGTGAATTCTCTTTTGACCTTCAGTCTTGGGCTGCTGGTGTTAGACAAAATTCTTTAACTTTTTTTTTTCTTCTCATTTTATTTTATCTACTGTCAACATAAAGGGCTCAGGCAACACTGGGGCAACTTTATGAGACCGAGGAATTCCATCTTTGTCTTGGGGAGACTTTTATGCGAGAAAACTATTTATGTACTCTTTATTCTGGTCACCAAAAATTCGACCCATATCGCTTGTGTTGCTATTCGTAGCTAACTCAATTTTGATTTTAAGAAAAATCCGTGTCATATGGTGCAAAACCGCTTGAAAATCCGTCCAGCAGAGCAAATATTTAGTATTACTACAAAGGTCTAGAAAGTTTTAATATAAGTAAATTTAAATACTTACTTAGAGAAGGAGGCACCAATGGGCAATCAGGTAGGTTTTTGTAGGTAGAGGGACAAGAATCTCGACCGGCTGTTTCTATTAAAGTAAACTGAGGAGCTGTGTCCATTCCTCCATTGTCTGATAACGTTTCGTCTAAAACTTCTTCTTTGGATATCATAGCGCCTATAGCGCGTGACCTGAATCTGTTTACAATCATTTGAGCTGACAGTTCCACAGATAAGGCGTTCCTCCTTAGTAATGGTTCCATCTTGAACACTATTTCTTTTCCCTGTTAATAATAAATTAATTTTAGAAAGCGCTTAGACGTTTTTTAAAAATCGCTGAAAGGCTAGAAAAAGAAATAAATTCATGTTTCTCTGTTAAACAAGTTAATTAAAATCTGACCGTAGGGCGTGGTTTCTTGAGCTGCTGCTGAAACTGTGATGGATACTGTTTGCGTACTCTTCCTGGCATAATTCTGGCCGCAGCTCCTCCACCTCCAACTACTGGAGAAACTACACCACCTTTTCCTAGCATGGACATCTAGAAATTGGTTTATTCATGATTTAACATTTCCTTTTTTTTTTTGTTATTAAATAATCTACTAAATCTAAAATACCTCTGATACGGCTAATATTCCCAAAGCAGTGATGATTATTAATATGCATGCTAGGGGTAGTAATCTCAACCAGATGGGGTATCCCTGATGAGATTTGTTGTGCGACCCACGTGCCTTCACACGTGTTAGTGTCCCTCTTACCCTCACTCGCATCCTCACTCCACTCCGCCATTGCAAACCTATTGCAATATCAATTTGTTAATGCATGTGTAAAACGTTTGTAAAATAAATTATATTAAACAAGGACAGTTAGTATCCATATAGCTCTCACAATGAGGTGATTCTTCTGCTGCCTTCTTTTTATAAATAATGTATTAGCAATTTCCTCCCAACCTTTGCAGGAAAAAACAAAATGATAGTGAAGTGGCACACAAGCATTAGGCGCTGGTAGATTTCGCCTTAGAATCATGAAGGATGGGAGGCACTGACTGCCCTAAATACTAAGTAGTGGGTTCAATTCTTGTTCTTGTCCTGGTTTTATATAGTAAGCGTATAATATCTGAAGAATTTATAGCAAAATAAACAGCCAACCATCTCCGACTATGACCGCTCATCATTGTTGACGTAGTTAAAGCTCACTGGAAATAGACATTTAGATTTCTTTGCAAGGTATGTTTTTATGATGTACACCACCATGAAGAGAACTTCAGGCTAACAAAGTATTACATTTTATATGATGTGTAATAGTACAAACATCAGTAATAGGATAAATCAAGAATTGTGTCAAATATCTTTTTACAAATTATTTACTGTGTTAAACGCTATGAGCAAAATGTTTTAATTTATCTGTAGAACCATGTGAACTCATGCCAAAAATCGGGCCATTACTTCAACTTGTGTGACAATAGATATAAATCCGTTAATATGCACATGACCTGAATAATCCATTAAGCAAGCAGGAAAAATTAAAATTGGAGATAAAGAATTTGTTTTTATATTTTTCCAAATTTCCATTCTAAATAGAATTATCAATGCTCTCGTAAGATCAATTTTTGTTTAAACACGATCGACGCATTGCTGTTTTACATAATTTCAAGCTCTAAGCTATTTCATTTCCAAACCTAAAATTCGTTTTCTTGCTCCTTCAAAAGAATTGACAATATATTCCGGGGAAGATTTAAATATTAATTGAATATAAAACGTTCTTAAAAAATGGTGTACAAACAAAATATTGCATCTTTTTAATTCGAAGCCCCATATAGTTATACTTAACCAACAGATAAATAACAAGGACCTTCCAGAAAAAAAAAATTCAGACTCAGACATGATTCTTCTAAGATGTGAAGCAGACGAACAAATTACGCCATAATCTTACGGGGAAAAAGCCTAAGCTCTTTCAGTGACATCCTGTTCTGACCAAAGATCCTGAATCTAATCTCTTCATCAGTCAAAATTTAACTCTACAAAAGGGGTCCAGGTATAAACCCTGGTAAAGATTCCCTCAAATAACAATATGAGATTCACTATGGTAAAAGAACAATAACATCTTATTATTGTTCCTGTCCGGACCCCCAGTCAGTTATTTTAAACAGCCAACAACAACCAATCTGCTCTTACTGAGCAACAATTTGCCAAGTAAATAATTTAATGCAAAGTTTCATATAGCCATAAAATTGTACACTGAATGTTCAATTTAATAAATACTAACATTTTTAACAGAATCAATGATCCACTGATTTTAAAAATATTTATATAATACTATTGGATTGCAACCAGTGAATTTCTTTATTCTTTGAAAGGTATAAAACTCAAATGATTATACGATTTCATATGAAATAATCTTTTTTTTGTTTATTTATAATACTGACAATCTATAATGCTTTTTCAGTAAGTGAATGTGAACTAAGTCCTGGCTTGAAGGAGGTGATCAGTGCCATTCTTCTTGATCTTGTTAATCCTCTTCTTGTGACATGAAGTCCCTTGGTCCCTAGCATCTGGAAGGATTCCCAGGAATGGTTAGGGCGAGCAGGTTTTGTGACAGTCGGGTTCGTGTATGTTCCTAATTTGCTTTGGTGAAGTTTTTGTGTTAAGTGGTATACAAATGGGATCTGTATGTCAGTATGTAGCATAATGTTAGAAACATAGTACGGGCCAATTGTGTGGTATGATATAATTAAATAGATATGATTCAATCTATCATACTCCCTGAACTGATATAGTTTCATATTTCAACAATAAACTTTTTAATAAAAGCAACGAAAACGTTTTTAAATTATTCTCAAACATTAATATATGACGAAATTAAGCCAAGAATACAAAACGTAACCAAACTTTTAAACAAAGTTTCTATTAATTTCAATCTCAAAGCGATTAATTCTTTTTTATTGAACATTTACAACTGCAGGAATTGGTACAATAGTAAAAAAGGTGTATATACATATATATGGCGTGGCAGTTATGAATTGCGTCATCCAGCGATGAACACCATTAGTCTACCACTTGGTCGCGGGGCCAACGGCGCCTCAACCGTCTTGGAGGATTGGAGGGGAGTGTTTTTGAGAAGAGGTTAGCTGCTAAAGGATTAGGGTGTTATGTTAAGTTTGATGAAATTTATTATAGCGAGTTTGGGCAAGTTCAGACATGAATGGAATGCTGAGATCTGTGTGTGTAGTATGATTGCTTACATAAAAGGGAGCGTTTGTAGGTCGGCTGTGTAGATTATGTAGAGGAGAGGAGCTAAGACGCTACCTCCAGCAAGTAAATCATATGGTACTCCAGCAAAGATAGGACAGACAAAAGTTGGGAGGAGCCTTGCGTTACTAGGAAGAATCGTTCGGCGAAAGATATAATATGTGCTAGGTAGAATAGTCTTAAGTTTGCAGAGAAGCCCTTCGAGCCATACCTTGTTAAAGGCCTGCCAGATGTCCAGGAATACTGGGCAGAGAATTGCTTGAGTTCTAGAGAAATGGTGATAGTGTCTACAACGCGATGTGCCTGCTGGATTATGGAGTGACAGCCTCGACAACTAAACTGATGATTTGGTATGATTTTGAGATTATCTACTATTTACAGGAGGCGTGGCAGATGAAGTCTTTCAAATATTTTTCCCTAGAATGGAAAGAAGGCTAATAGGGCGTAAGGGGAAGGCAAATGGATTAGTTTTTGGGTTTTAGTATCATTCTAATAGCAGAGAATTTCCAGAGAATGGGATAGTAAGTAGTTCCTAAGATGGAGTTATAGATGGTTGTAAGGAAGACTGTTGCTTTATTAGGTAGTCCATGGATGATGTGAGCTGTGATTAGGTCGTAACCGGGGCTTTTTTTATGTCTAAATTTAATGTTCCTTTAATGGATCCAATTTCAAGTCTAGGTCTTTTATAAATGAAACTCTATATGTCTTCCTCTGCCATTATTAATAGAGTGCATGAATCCTACCATTAACATCCAATAACTTCAGAAAAGTTGATTTTATTTATAAATATTTCGATTTTCTTTTTCACTTAAAGAAATACCCTTCAGTTTCTTCGGATTCAAAAAACTGTGGAATTTCTATTCTTTTATGAATGTGTGAAGTTTCACCATGTTTGACGGTTGCATATACTAAGGTTTTGGCTACGCCCATAAACGATAGCAACTAAGAGGCTTGGTTCATCCCAAAAGCGTGGATCGGGCTGCTATAACAATTATTTGAAATTCGGTTT
The DNA here is from genome assembly GCA_011037195.1 of Triatoma infestans. Classification (NCBI taxonomy): domain Eukaryota; kingdom Metazoa; phylum Arthropoda; class Insecta; order Hemiptera; family Reduviidae; genus Triatoma; species Triatoma infestans. The sequence goes on along the minus strand of JAAEAF010008869.1, from coordinate 16,822 downwards.
TGAATATCGATCCTGCTATAATCGTTAATCGTACTGATTAGTGTTGCAAATAATAAATATAAAAGAATATGTTATGCTTTGTCTACACCGGTAGACAAACCCGCGCAACTCGTGCCTATGAACAAGATCTGCGATTGTCGATGACAGACGGAAACAATTTGGGTATTCTGCAACACTCCATAGAAAAAAATCTCATGTCTATAGGTCTCCCATTTCGAATACAAAACTTTGAAGTGTTGCACAACATTTCGTAATCTGGATATGTCTTATAGCCAGAAACTTCAGTATCGCCTGCTGCAGCCGTCGTCCTGTTGCTCCTTCTTCCTTTTTTCTTTATAACTGTTTTATTATTTTTAAAATGTGTGTTGAAGTCAACCTTCAAAACAAATCTTCGAAGTCGAGCATTTGAAATTTCCGAATTGCATGGCATCTTCCAATCTCAATTTATTCAAGAGGGTATGACCGAATGCAGAGATCCTTTTGATAAAAAAAACTGTCATGTCCACCAACGTCTTCTTTTTCTGTTTTTAGTTTCAAAAATAATAACCGAAACTAAAGTTTCATTGCTGCCATCATACCAAGGCAGCAATGTCTCTGGCCATGACGAAAAATGTTCCAATACTGATTCGAGACATGTATACAAATCTGAATGGGCGCAGTACAAATCTACAAATTGTTCCAAACAGTCGTAGAGAAATATCAGTAAATAGTCAGTATAGACAAGGTATTAGAAAATTATAGAAAATGCAAATAAATATTTATATATGATATATATATATAAAGATATATCGCTAATTTTGTGAAAATGGGAATATTTTGTAAGGTATGACAAATTTTGGGTATATATTAAACTTATGATTAAAACTGCAAACTTCATCCTAACGAGCAGTATTGATTTAACACTTGGGTCACGTTTCATACACTTCACAAAGAAGGGTGAAAAAAATGTGTAACAAAAAAAAAAGTAAAAGAAATTCTTCAGTTTAAAAAGCCAAAGCATGCCTTGATAGAAAAACTAAAATGTAATAATAATAATATTTTTATTCTATTGAATTTGTTTTAAATACATATTGTTGTGATAAAATAATATAGCTGCAGTTAATAATATTAACTCAGATTATATATTATTCACTCAGAGATGATTTTGTTTAATTATTCATATCGTTAATTAAACACATACAATTGCTTTAATAATTGTAAACTAATGACTATGGTCATTGTTTTACATATTATTAATTAATATTAAAACAATTTAACAATAATTACCAGTATTTACTCTCCTCCCTAATTTGGCCGTGCTGGGGAATCATGAAACCTCAGCTCATCCTGTAAATCATAAAGTATTTTTAGAACCAAAATAAATTGCTCTATATAACATAAAAATAAACAAATAAAAGCATTTTCCTTAGTAAATATTTATTTAACCTACAAACATCTAAAAAATAAATATTGTTTAAAATGCAAAAAAAAATAATCCTTTTTAAATTCCCCTAAATAGAATCAGAGATCGAACGAATTAATTTACCCGTAAGGGAAATATTACGATATTTATGAATATTTTTATAATAAAGGTTCAAGGAAACATACATATACTATCGCATTATTTTTATATAATTTTTTTATATTTTCCAATCGCCAAAATGTTAAGTCCCAAAAATTTTGAAAAACATTGCCACTGTCCAAATAAATATTTATATTTTCGTTTGTATATCCTTATTTTGTTTTAGAGCCAACATCTTGAAAAAAAACTAAATATAAATTTAAAAAATTCATCGTTCAAAAATATTAATTTTCCTAATTTTGTGTTTAATAGACTTTTAATAATAACTTTTAATTTTATAGTGATGGATGCTTAATAGTGTAAGTTTTATTATGTATTAATACAAATGCAAAAAGTGTAATTAAAAGTTGATTAGCTTAGTCAGCCAGTTAAGAATTAATTAAATTAAGAATGTCATTTAGAAAGCATCTTGTTTGTTTATTAATGGTATTACACACAAATTTGATCCTCAAGCAAGCTGCTATCCTTCTAAAATATCTTCAGGACAATATCAACACATTATCTAAATGAATATCTTTATGGCTAAATATATGACAAAATTAATTTCGTCAGCTTAATCATTATACTCATAACTAGACTATCACCAAGAAAAGAGTTTTTTTTTTTTTTTTTTAATTTAAGGCGCATCAACATCCATGGTCATTGCCGCCCGGAACCTTCTCAGGGCACTGCCGCCGGCCTCCGAACAGTGTTCTCTTGTTACAGAAAACACTGTCTATCACCGAACAGTCAGCTGTAGAGGCTACTAGGAAGAGAGAAAATCTAGAGATAGCATTGCTGAACTCGAACCTGGGATCTCTGTGGTGCTAGTCCAGCTCGCTACTCCTGAGCCACTAAGCTAGCCACTGAGCTTATCCCTTTCCTATGTGTCCCTGTTACTACAATCAGTTTTGGGCTTGCGATTTGTGATGTCTCTCTGTGAAATGAAATCCATAGAAAATTACACTAGTCCTCTACTAGAAGAAGGACACTTCCATATCTGAAAATTTGCCGGAGTTGAGGTCCACTGGATACTTCAAATAATCACTGGTGACTCCCAGCTACTCTTGATAATAAATTTCTATGGAATCGACATATTGAAGAAATTCATGTGTCCCACTTAATGGTTGAGAGATTGGTGAAAGGGGCTATCGCAAGAGTAGCGAAGGAGGATTTTGGAAGGGAACGGTGCATTGGCACTATGGAATAGGATTCTCTGTCAGCTTTGACTTCCTTCTGGAAATCCTCTAGCGATATACTTTTTGGTCACAAATTTCTCAAAGAGGTTGAGTAAATTGAGAGTGGAGTAATAAATTCGCTTCAAATAGTATTAAAGAACAGCCATTAGGTAATACACGGACTACAATGGCCCTGACAGCGGCTACAATGTATGCACCTAGAACCATGAATTCAGAGTCAATGGGCAAGTTCCCCAGCATCATCCAGATGGAAATTCACGCAATTGGAAGGTGTGTCCAGTACAATCTCGACTCAGGAATCATCGGACTCACGAGATTGTAGTGTTACCCGATAGTCTGGTAGCCAACAAAGCACTCAAACTCCATGTTTGCCATATCTCGGCAAACTTATTGACTTAAGCATTAGTAAATAGAGTTATCCTTATTTGGATGCCAGAGCGTGCTAAAGAACGTAATGAGATGGCCGACGCTATGGCAAAGATAGGCGTAGAAGCTGCATAATGGAGTCGGAACGCTTTTGTTCTGGATAAACGACCAGTCTTTCCAAGAAAGCCTCAGAAATGAGGAGGAATTTATGAGAAACTTCTCAAGACTTTTCTATAATAGGTCCGATTTGAGCGTCAGTTTGAGCAAAAATAGACAGTTCTTTCCTCCACGCGATTCATAGGGAACCTGAAGAAGCTGGGCCTAGCACGTGAAGTACTTGCAGATTCTGTGAAGAGACTGCGAAGACTAAAATGCATCTCTTAACGCTGCGACGCTATCATCCAGAGAAATTGTTAGAAAGCCTGGATACATACCAGGTATTGAAGAAGGAGATATCCTTCCAAGAACCCAGGATGCTGTCGATTAGAGACCTTATCCAGACAACAGTAGCGAGCACAATAAAATCTTTCAAAGTCAAGGTAACCTATACCCCTTAGAAAATGTTTTTTATTTTTTTGTATAACTGCAGCATACAGACGGCGCTGGTTTGCTCATTAAATAACAAATATTGAAATATTAGTTATTTATTATCATTTTTAGGAGTAAAGTTATTTTATAATTTAGAGATTCACACTCAAAAAATAATAGAAACAATCGTCCCAACTTTTTTATTTGTAAAGTTATATAAACTAGTTCTATACAAATAAAGAATATTACGTTTTATACTGATGGAGATATTTTCTGATATTCTAAAAAAAGAACAGTAGAAAACAGATACTGCTCTCTAGTGTATTTGAATAAGATATTTACCAACCTCTTGTTCTTCACACAAATCACATACCCACACACACAACATACAAAACTCAACACACTATTATATTATTTTGTGTCACTAATAAAATGCCATTTCATACATTTATCTGTAACTAATATTATTGTATGATATTGATATTTCACATAGTATTAGTTATATTATTATAAATAAACATTGTAATGTAGATAAACAAATTTATATGTAAATCCAGTAAAATACTAGTAACCAGTTCAAGATTAATGGACGTCCATGATTCCAATATAAATCGATTGCAATAGATTTTAATATATATATAATAAAGTATAACCAATTTAACGATAATCGATTTAACGATAATTGAACGTCAGTAAAGTGCCAAAATTTACAGTTCATAATTTTAAATTGCTGTGAGAATTACAGACAACACTGCCCATCACCGGATAATGGGCTGTAGAGGCTCCTAGGAAGAAAAAAATCGAAGGGTAGCACGCCTGGATTCGAACCCGGGATCTCCGCGTTGCTAGTCCAGCGCGCTACCACTGAGCTAATCCCTTCCCTCATGTCAAATTTCCGAAATTGAAATTTTACTGAAAATATATTCATTATAACAATTTTTGAGCGAATGGTGTGTGTGTGTGTGTGTATGTATGTGTTTGTGAGGAGAACAAAATATCTCAAAAACTCACAGAAAGCTTCGTACTTGATATTTCATTCAAATATCTCTACCAAATTTAATAATAAGTTCTGGTCAAAATTCACAATAACCGGAAGTGCCACTTTCGCTGTTTTTTTTTCAGTTTTTCGTGATTTTCTTGGAAATGGCTCCAATGATTTTTCTTTAAACTTCATATATTATTCATACAAATAAATGCCTATCAATTTTATTTAAAACATTTTTTTTTGTAAGAAATATGATTTTAGGAGCGGTCAAGGGAAACTACAACGTTAGGATTTCTTCTAAAGTGCAAACTTCAATATAATGAACGGTTTTATCATCAATACAACAACAAGGAAATCTTGTTCATTGAACGGTTGAAATCATTGTTAGGATTTCAAATTTGCAGAAAATCGTTTAGAGACTGAGAGGTTTTTTTTTTGAGACGGAGGCGGAATTTGTTCCAAACCAGCTCCAATGATTTTCTTATAAACTTGGAAAAAGGGATGGGATTAGCTCAGTGCTAGCGCGTTGGATACAAACGCGAAGGTCTCTTAGAAAACTAACTGTATGATTTAAATGTATTACTTTATTTGAAACCTTTCTCCGGAAAAATATATTTCAATAGAGTTTTGAAAGTTCTATGTAATACAGCCAGCTTTTAACTGCAGCTGCAAACTGGTGTGTGAACAGAAGGCTTTGCCATATAATGTAATCACATACAGGTGGAAACTTATGCCCTAAAAAGTAGCAACTATAAAATACACCACATTTCTTTATGTGTAATGTATATTTACGATAGTAGGAATTCCATTTTTTTTTTTTGTTAGTGTTTGGAAAAATCCTTTATTCACTTCTCTGTAGTTTCGAATGGTTCCAGTGTTTGTGATATAAACCGGCGGAATAACAAAAGAATCTGCAATGCATCTTTAAACAAGGGGCAATTTATAATTTTATAATATTGTTATTTATTTCTAATAACAAGGACTAGTAGGTCAGGAAGTCCAACGGAATTAATAAAATTATTTCCGCAGTATTTAAAGCAATTTATTTTGTTTTTAAAGGTTTAATTAGCTATGACCTACTTTATATTTATTATTAGTGTGAATGAAGTATAAAATGATCAAAAACAAAAGGCTAATGTTGTAATTGATAGCTTTTCTAACTAAATCAATCCGAAAAAAGGGGAACCAATCTATTTAGCCAATCGAGGCTAACAAATAAACCGTGCCCCTTGAGTGATTAATGTAATTGGTTTTTGTAAAAAGGAAAACAATATTCTTCACCCCACTCCCCAAGATGAGCGGCCACACTAATGTCCAGAAATAAGAAAAAAAATTGCAATTAACAAAATTGTAATTAACAAATTTTCTACAAACTTATAATTTTCACTAAATGTTTGCCTTCAGTCTCTTATTTCAATCGGAAAATCTTAACTTAATAAAATTAGAGAAAAACATAACCTCTTCCTACTTTCGGTTAAGTGATTTTCTTCAAACACGAAATATTGGCAACATATTTAATGTTATTTAGATGACACAATAATTTTATATAATAAATTGAAATAGTACTTTAAAGGAAAATATAACACTACCCCATCTCAAAAGTTCCCTTAAATGACTTTACCGAGAGAAATGTTTCAAATAAAAATTGTAGTTCCTTTATAAGTGTATTCACATACTTAGTTTAAAGAAAATCGTTAGACCCGTTTTAGAGAAAACTAAAAAATACATTTCAGTAAAAAAAATCCACTTCCGATCATCCGATTTTCTTCAAACTCGGAATTTCAACAACATATTTACTTGTGATTAATAATTATTTAAATAATAGTATTGGTTAATAAACTGAAATAGCACTTTAGAGGGAACCAACCATAGCTTCATTCCTCACCCAAAAATACTCTTAAATGAATTTTCCCGGAGAAATGTTGCAAATGAAAGTTGTAGCTCCTTTGTATGTGTATTCGATATATTAAGTTTAAAGAAAATCGTTTCGAGCCATTTTTTAGAAAATTGCAAAAAAAAACTGGAAAAAGGAAAACATTTAGTGTAGTTGCACTTCCGGTGGATGGATTTTGCCTTACTAATAATAGTAAGAGAAAGTAACAAACACTGAATCTGAATTAGAGATTATTCAATAATCGATTCTTTCTTATTATTAATTATTACCATTATTTTCTCCTACTTCTGTAAGAGAAAGTAATATTTACTTAATTGATTTTAAATAAATGATGCTTTTAGATATTTTAAGGGGAGTATAAATAGAAAGACTTTAAAAGATTTATTAAAACATAATTATTTTTTTACAATATCAAAAACAGTAACAAGAATTCGCAGCATGATTTTATTATTATTATTAATAATTAAACGTTTCAATTAACTCATTTTCAATAAATCTAAATAAAATCTTCCATATATTACAATTATTAAAATGAATTAAACTCAACTAACCATTCAATATTTCTATTCTTTTCATTTCAATATATATTATTACTTCATCTTTGTTTTGATTGTAATACATGCTTTGAAAAGTTTGTATTTCCTGATGAATTACAAATCTTTTATAGAAATATTGATCATGAGAATGGAATAAAACTAGAATTCCAAAGCCTTTGATATTAATGGTATAATGGTCACATTAATTAAAAAAAGATTTCTATGTTGCGCCCACAAAAGTATGTGTAATTTACTTTTTTTTATTCAACGCTAACAGTTAATAGTATTAATTAAAACATTGTAAAATACAAAACTAACTTTATTTCAAATAGAAAGCCAATCAGTTTAATCCTTTTAAAGAATATCAAACTGAAAAAAAATAAAAATAAACTGTGGAAAAGAAAATTGAATTTCAAATGAGAGAATAGAAAAAAAAAATTAATGAATCTTTTGTTTATCCTTAGAGTTGATTACTCTTTTACAGGATGAGGTCCTTTATTTTTTTTAATCCAAATAACAGTGTATTTGTTCACTTAAAACACGATATTTAATAACAAGATTATAAAAATCTATTGTACTTTAAACCTCTATTAGCCAAAAATACTTCTTAGTCAACTTTAAGCACAAATATCTTAATTTCTTTGGGGCATTAACAAATTTGTGCAAATTCAATGTTTGATTTTTTTTTTTTTTTGTTTCCAGATAAATTATAATTTGAAAATAATATTTTCAAATATTGGTAGTGTGAGTATTTTTATAAGAACATGTTAACTAAAACTGTAAATAGTAATTAGTTAGTGTACGATTACCTGCTTAAATAACACAAAAACGCTGTTAAAACAGTTCAACCGGATATTATCACTTTATTCAGGAATTTCTTTTCAGACTTTTTTCTCGAAAAATGTGCCACATCCTAAAGATTTTTCTTAAATTTCAGTCAATATTATTTATATGTTTTAATTTTCTCTTCCTTCCATAAGAGAAAGTATTGCCATCATGTCAGATTTTCGAAATTAAATGGTTTATTGACCCTCCCTCCTATGTATCTCTATACAGATAGATCCCATCCCACCAGCTGACCATTTCCGTTATCTTGGACTATACCTTAGACAAGAGACTTCCATGGAATCCTCATACACTCGACTCAAACACTGCGACCTCAAAAATCGAATCGCTCTAAATTATCTTTTTTTAATGAAAGACTTTTATATATCTCCTTACTGAGACCTCTATGAACATATGGACTAGAACTGTACGGGAAGGCACTTGAACCCTTCATCTCAAATCCTCCGACATATCCACAGGTTGGCCCTGTTATGTATCCAGTTTCATCTTATACACTGACCTCAACATTCCCTTCGTCTCCACCTTCGCCTCATCTATCTATAACAGTTTTCATTCCAGAATTCAATTTCACTCTAACCCTCTAGCCCAGGATCTCTCATCTCAAACTCTCCCAGGAAACACACAACACCGCGACCTCATAATTATTTAATGGTATTCATCACTGGATGATTACCATTCAAGACCATCACGTCATATTTTCTATTATAACAACATATTTACTTGTATTTTATCCGTCGTAGCATGCATATTCCTTTTGTTCCTGACCATTTTCGGATTTTCATCCATAGTCAGAGCAAATTCACCAAGTTTTTGTAGAAAGTTCACTTCAACGCAATGTTTGTGTTACACTCACACTTGTTGGTTTGCTAATTGTATATATGTGCGGGAGGTTATAGGAATGTAACAGAAACATTGCGTTGAAGTGAACTTTCTGCACGAACTTGGTGAATTTCTCTGACGAAGGATGAAAATCTGAAACCGGTCAGGAACAAAAGGAATATGCATGCTATGACCGATAAAATACCTGATGATATCCAGCATTACGGACCCATCCACATATTCAACAACACATTTATTTATTGTATTTTGAATGCAGTTGAAAATTTCAAATAAATAAACAACAACAACAAAATGTGGTTTATTGGTGTGAATAAAATGGGCTATTGGTGTTGTCTCTTCCTCTGTACATGTGTGTGACAGCATAAGGCAGTTAATTCAAACTTGTTATATCCTAAGAAGTCCTCACGCGTTGATCTAGTGGCTAGTGCACTCGCCTTTGGTGCGAGAATTCAGGGTTCGATTCCCGTGAGGGTAAAGTCGGTTATTTGACCCAGCATCGTGAGAAAAAGTGGGAAGCTACAGTTGGTAGCGCACCTAGGTAGCGAAGGCAGGAACTTAAATGGCGAGGGAACTGCGCTGTGCTTACAATATAAATCGCAGTCTGGCTAGCCTTGCCCCTAGATGGGTGATATAGGTTTTTTTTTTAAATATCCTAACAAAATTAAACTGTGAGAATTGCAGTAAGTGTAAAACCTGTGGTTGTTGCACACCAGACTTTTGGTTTACCATCACAGATCGATCGTAGCTTAGCTTGGGATATTACTGTTTGTGGGTGTGTGTTTGTATATGAGAGAGAAAGATGAGCTAGATTTGCTATATGCAGATAGCTGCACAAATCAACTATCTTTACATGTTTTGTGTGAGTATTGGGGATAACGTAATTGTTGTTCGTACTGTCAAAATGGAACAGTCCCCCAACTCCAAAATTGCTGAAGAAGTTGTTAATTCGGCTCACCTTAAAGGATAAACTAGGAAAAGGTACATGAGCATTTCCAAACCAGATTATTAATTTTTTTAAACGCAAATTTATTTGATGCCTGAAATTCTAAGAATAAATTTATTTGTACTTATAGGTGTATCCTTAATGTTCCCTCTTGGGAAGAGTTGTAAGCTCACGGAGACTAGCCACTTAGTGAGGGATCCTGTCCTGTCCCTGTTTGTATCCCTCAGATAACAAAACAGACAATAATTACACCATCAATACTTACACAATACATATAGTAAGTTGCAGAGAGTTGTGCAACTAATGTGTGCAATTAGTTGGATTTAGCAACTCTAGCTCAACACCAACACACACACTCACTCACACTTAACACAAAGTACACATTACAGTTTGAATAACATTCCATGTACAAATGCTGACACCTAACAATACCACAATAGATCTTTTAATTACAATGGATATGATTTTATATAGCTATTCCCTCAATATAGCTAACATCTGTACATTCAATCTTTTTGAAAGATTGGGAAAGATGAAGTAAAGAGGATAAGTTGTGAATGGATAAAAAACTTTAGCTTCTTTAGGAAATATTTCTACAATATGGATCTAGCAGAGGATATTTTTTGTAGGAAATGTCATCAGTAGCGTGTTTATGTCACTTATTAAAAGCTAGAAATCTAAAATGCCATTTTAATAATAAAATTTGTTCTCATGTACAGGGTACTTGAATAAATAATACAATATTATTTTACTTGAAACTCATGAACTCAAATATGTTGAGGCAACGCTGAATCAAATTGTTAATGATATTTATGACAAACAGAACTTAACATGTTTAAAGTTACACTGAAATTAAATCTAAATCTAAATTGGTAACTGCACAAAATGGTAGGCAACATTTTGACGTCTCTTTTGTGTCTTTTCATATTTTGGATTTTAATGCGCTATTAGTGAAATTTATTGCCTTTTATTTTTATATGGGTTAAGGATTATTAAGTTCTACTCCATGTACGTTTTTGCTGGTGTGTTGTCTTTCAACCATAAAATGGAGGACTTAAATTCCTTACCGTCTTTCTTTTTCCTATCGTATTTTATTTCATTTTTGGACTGACTAGACCTGGTGATAGGGATTACGCATTTCATTAATTAATGAGACAGAGTTGAGTAAATATCGGAGAGTGCAATGTGACTTAAGTGCATGTATCCTCGAATGTAGGGTGCTTCTACAAGATTAATAATTAAGCCTAATGGAATCGTTTGTGCAATTCGAGAATGACTGGAAAATCGCGAGAATGATTGAAAACAATTCAGTAAAGTGATTCTTTACTTATTCTTTAGATTCTATATTAGAGTCTATTGGAGTTTATTCTTTAGAGACTATATTAGTTTTATTTTTTAAAAAAAAAACGTTTCCCCCTATTCTGGGTAGGGAGAACACTTTTGCGAAACACAAAAGCAATATTATATGCTTCAACCTTCCAATTTTCTATTTTGAGTTACACTGTTAATACACACAAATAAAAACTAAATATCACAAAAATAAATATAATGAGATGTTTGTACGGCAATGGCCAGAGGAGTTTTTAAAGAAAAAAATTCCTTGTTGCTTTACGTATCGAGTACTATTGGTGCCCTTCTACAGGAGCCCTTTAGGGTAGGAGAGGAGTGAACGTTGAGAACGTTGAGACTGAATTGATTTGAGTCACAATGGTACCCGAAACGTAGAGCAACAAAGAGTTTTTTTTGCTTTAAAAATTCCTCTGGCCATTGCCGTACAAACATCTCATTGTAATTTGACGATTTGCCTGACGATTAGAATACTGTAACGCAGCCAGTGGTGCCATCTAGGAGAGGAAGTAGGAACCTCAAGTTTTCTTAGTGGAAGCGCTGGCAACGCGCTCTAGTTATTTCTGGAAGGATTGAGAAGATTCTAGAAGATTCTCCACCGGTATAAATAGTTGGACCGCAGAGAGTTGAGAGAGTTTTTCCAGTTACAAACGAAGTGTACGTTTGTGGAAAGTGTATAAAAAGTGAACAAAGTGAAATTTGTGGTTTAAACTGTGAAGTAATTATTATTAAGTGTTGTATTTTGTAATTTATTGTGTATAACAATAAATTGGTGTTTTCTTTATTGAAGTTTAGAGTATTTTATCTATACGAACCCTCTTAAAACTAGTTGCAGTAGCTAGTTTAGAGAGAAAAACGTTACAACACCATTTAAAAAAATATATATATATTTTCCGATACATTATAAAAAAAATTAGCTCACAATTTACATTTTAATTATTTCCTATCATACATATAAATGTGTGTATTCTATTTAAAATACCAGAAAATGCCCCCACAAAATTCCTGTAGTCGTTAATTAGAATGACCTTTGACTGTGAGATTAATCACTATTAAATTATGTCAACTTTAAACATCCCACACAACTGAAAATTGTTTTTTATTCAAGCAGTCCCTCAATTTAGCGAATCCGAAAATATGGCGTCCCCTTTTGTAATTATTATCTAAAAGGGAAACAAGGCTTTAGAAATTTTCAATTAAAATTAATTACATGTTTGAAGGCACATTAATGAACATAATCATTAATAAAAATTCATTCACGGGTAACCTAAATTCACGATTATAAACGAAACAAAATTTTAGAACGTAAAACAATTTTTAGGAAACAATTAATAGAATAAAAAATTTTAATGATACCATTATTTTGTTAATAAGTTGCTGAAAGATCCGGCGTTGTTGGTAATTAAGAGAAGAAATAGACCTTAATCCTTATAGCTTTCTCGAAGTTTTACTAAAAGAAAAGAACATCGAGAAAATTATCAGAACCTATATTTCTGGTGAAAATTCAATTTTGAAAATCTGACTCAGTAATACTTCCTTTCTCTTAAAAAAATAAAGTCCACTGTCCGGTGATGGACAGTGTTGTCTGTGACGGAGGCAGTGCACAGATAAGGCTCAGGGCGCCAATGATCAAAGATGTTGATGCGCCTTAAATTAAAAAAAAATACATAATTATATTGTATTATAAAATTGTAAATAAAAAGTTTGAAAGAAAAGTATTATTAAAATTGTAAAGTACACCATTGAAATAAAGTATCATATCATATTAAGTTTGTTAATAAGAATGTTTCGGTGGAAAAAATATTTTTTTTTTTCATCAAAAAAAGTAATCCGTTTTCTTTATGAAGATTTCTCTTACTCCTAGTAAGAGGAAGTATTGTTATCGTGTCAAATTTTCGACATCGAGTTTTCACCAGAAATATCCGTTTTGAGGTCCCCTGAATCCAAAAAAAGTGGTATTTAGCAAATGGTCTGTTTTGTCCATGGTCGTTTTGTTTATTTTGTCAATCGCAAAAAGTTCAAACTTGATATTCCGTTAGGTACCACTAAAGATCCGATTCGGACAGTAAATATTTTTCACAATTTCTCAACCTGAAGTACCACTTAACTGATGGTTTATCCACGTTTTCTTGAAAATGGCTTCCACGAATTTCTTTGAACTTGTTTTAACATCTACACATACAGAGAGCTACAACTTTTATTCGAAACATTTCCCCGGAAAAATTCATTTAAGGGCACTTTTGAGAGAGGGAAAGGGCTAGGTTTTCCTCTAAAGTGCTATTTCAGTTTATTATACAATTCTATCATCTAAATAACAATATTCCACCAATTAACTCTAATAACTCCAAAGATTTTCTTTGAACTAATTATGTGAACTTTGTGAAATAAAATTTTGTGAAAATTATGTTTAACATCAATTTTATTTTATTCCATTAGTATAAAAGGCCAAATACAAAATGGCGGACTCAATTGTATCTTTCAGTTTTGCATTATTATCTTATGCCTTCTTTTTCAAAAATGCAATGAAATTTCTGCCTTTTTTTTTTATATCTGATAGTAATTATATAAAACAATAAATATTATGTTAAAAATTACTTGAATTTTTGCATTTTTTTTTTTATAAAATAATTTTATTGCACAATTCGATAATTTATAAAATACCTACAGAGGGAAAATTAGTAAAAAAATACTGAACTGTTTTTTAGCCAATCACAGGGTAGAAGAGTAGGTGTGAAATGTGGGTGGATGTAAAGCGTATCAGAAATTTAGCATTATCATGTTGACCAAGCACACAGTTGACTCCTTTACTTCTACACTGTGATTGGCCAATAATTTATAGCTAATTATTTCTATGAAAAATATAGTTTAGAATTTTTTTACTAATTTTCCCTCCGTAGGTATCTTATAAATAATCAAATTTTGCAATAAAATTTTTGTATAAAAAAAAATACAAAAACTCAAGAAATTTCTAAAGATAATATTTAGTTTTTATATAATTAATGTGAGCTATAAAGAAAAATTGTTTATAATTTTCATTCCATTGTTGAAAAAGAAGGCAAAAGATAATAATGCCGAACTGCAAGATGCCAATACAAGTCCGCCATTTTGTATTTTGGCGTTTATACTAATGGAACAAAATAAAACTGATGTTAAACACCCACAAAATTTTCTCCAAGGAATTCATAATATTTAGTTACAATGTTTTCTTAGACATGGAGTTTTTAGCTATTCATTGTATTGTCCTTAATTTTGCTTAGGTGGCGCAGTTCACGAAGTATTTTTTTTTTTTTTTTAATTTAAGGGGCCTCAACATCTGTGATCATTTGCGTCCGGAGCCTTCTCAGTGCACTGCCGGCCCCCGGACGATGGTCTCCCGTTACAGACAACATTGTCCATCACCGGACAGTGAGCTGTAGGGGCTCCAAGCAAGAGAAAATCTAAGGGTAGCACGGCTGATTCGAACCCGTGATCTCCGCGTTGCTAGTCCAGCGCCCTACCACTGAGCTAATCCCTTCCCTGCCTCACGAAGTATTGAAGATGAGAATCTATGTATAAGCTAATGCAATTAAAATATACTTCCTCGCAACAACATAAAGAAAGGAATTGAACTAATTATTAGTGCAATTAAAAAATACGTACATTAGAGTTCGAAAAACTACAGACTATGTAACAATGTAAACTGAAGGGAGAGAAAGTCTGGTGAGTGTTTCACATCAATTTTTTTTTTTGAAGGGACCCTGAAAATGTTTTTGCATTTGTTGACCTGATTCATAGTTGACCGGCCCTGGCTGTTCCGTTTGGTGTAACCACAAATCCGCTCTATATGGGATTTGTTTTTGCGTATTGCCACGATTCCTGATTATATTTTTTTGTGAACAGATACTCCGTTTTCATAAAATTTATCTCTAAACCTCAACCATTATATGAATTCATCAATTTCCTAATCTTCCTGGTCCTGTGTAACGGCAAGAGAGAGAGAGAGAGCACAAGCCCGACCGAGAGAAAACACTCTCTCTGGTACTCTCTCACTTAACCAGGCTAGAGTGGGGAGAACCTGTATATATGCCAGTAAGAGATCTAGATATCTATCTATGAGATTCAACCATATACAATCGCATCGTGTCATATCATCGAGTCATATATCTACTCTAACCCTTTATTCTATAAAATCATTACAAGTGCAGTGCAGTTTGTGTAAGCTTATAGTTATATTATAACAGTGTCTTCATATCTCGTCTAATTAATCAAACCTAATTTCTCTCCTCATCAACTCCATTATATCCTGTGCAATAATCGCCTAATAATAATTTTATATTTTAATTCTGTAAACAATCGATCTTTTCAAATATCAATGTTAATAAAAACATTAAATGATCCAAATATTTTATTTGAAAAATTTTTTCGGGGAAAAATCATTTAAGGGGTGGGGGTGGGGTTATGATTTCCTCTAAAGTGTTATTTCAATTTATTATATGATTGTATCATCTAAATGGAATTAAACCCCAGGAATCGATACAATACCGTATGAATTTTTCAAAAACAGTCCAGATAGTTTTCTTGAATACTTAATAAGTGCTTTTAATTATATATATGATAACTGCAAAATACCATGAATCGGTTGTTTATCCGTTATATAAAAAAGGGGACCCAAACTCTGTAAGAAATTATAGAGGAATTTCCTTTATTAATGTAGTGTCCAAGTTATTTACAGGAATCTTATTAAACCGATTGTGGAGCTGGGTGGACTCACATAATATTTTAAATGAATTTCAAGCGGGATTCCGACCGGGATATTCTACGATCGACAACATTTTCACTCTTTTTAACATAATAAAAATTGTTTTAATAAAAAAAGACGTAAAATTTACAGCTTCTTCATAGACTTTCAGTCAGCTTTTGATTGTGTTAACCGGCAGGCTTTGTTTTTTAAGTTGACAAATTTAGGAATCTCCTCAAAATTAATAAATGTTTTAAAAGGCTGCTATGAGGAAACGAGAGCAATGGTGTGGCATAAAGAAGGGGTGACTGAGTTTTTTAACACCAAAATCGGCGTAAGACAAGGCTGCCTTTTATCCCCTTTACTTTTTGCCCTTTTCCTTAATGATTTACACGACAGCCTCGGAGAAGGCTTAGATGTGGCTGGGGGAAATATTAGATTCCTCATGTACGCCGACGATGTCGTTATGTTAACATCTACCCCAGTTAAATTACAAAGAATGATTAACAACCTTAGTGAATATTGTCGTGAGTGGGGATTAACTATCAACTTAGCCAAATCAAAGATATTAGTGTTCCGAAATGGTGGCAAACTTTCGAGATTCGAAAATTGGAATTTAGAGGGGCGACCTATTGAAGTGGTAAATTCGTATAAATATCTTGGTATTACCGTTACTTCAAAAATGTCCCATACTGAACATTTTTTAGAAAGAGTTGGTCACGCAAAATTTGGATTGAACGCCAATTGGCACAATTTAATGAGGAAAAAGGATATACCCTATTCCACTAAAATAGAAATATATAAATCGGTTTCGCGTGCGGTATTGAGCTATGGGGCACAGGTATAGGGATTTCAGCAGTATGATAATTTGGAAAAATTTACAAGATATTTTATAAAAAAACTACTGGCTCTTCCCCAGTACATCCCAAATTATATAGTAGATTTTGAAACCGGAATCGATTCTATATACTCTTATACCTTAATGCTCCATTTTAAATATATATTAAAAGTGTTAGAAATGCCCGCCTCCCGTCTGCCTAACCTACTTTGGTGGCAAAGAGCCATTAACAGGAATGTTTAT
>JAAEAF010008868.1:0-21819 GCA_011037195.1 Triatoma infestans | reverse complement strand
TTGAAACATTTCTCCAGGAAAATTCATTAAAGGGCACTTCTGGGGGACGGGTGGGGTTAGGTTTCCATCTAAAATGCTATTTCGAGTTTATTAGACAATTATGTCATCTAAATAATGTTAATTAGAATTAAATATGTTGTTGAAATTCCGAGTTTGAAAAAAAATCAGATAACCGGAAGTGTGTTTGTTTTGACACATTACTAAATGATTCTTTCATTTTTTCGCGATTTTCTCAAAAATGGCTCCGACGATTTTCTATTTTCTTGAAAGTTCGTATACAAAATAAAACTGCAAAGATCTACATCTTTTATTTAAGACATTTCTCTGGAAAAATTCATGTAAGGGCAGTTTTAAGGGAAGAGGGGTTGCAGCTTCCCCTAAAATGGTATCATAGTTGATTATATAATTCTATCATCCAAACAAAATTAATTAGAAATAAACAGATGGCCAAAATTCCAAGTTTTAAGAAAATTGTAAGCCGGAAGTGCGCCTATACTGAACAGCTTTTTCAGTTTTCAACGAATTTCGTTATATTTGGTACACAAACTATAAAACTTGTCAATTATAATTTTCAGAACAGGAGTAAGAGAAAGTTGTGTGAGTGTTTTACACCAGATTTTTTTTTTTTTGAATCTGGCTGGATTGGAACTTTATATCAAAGTCTCGTTTTGCAAAATTGTTTAGAAACCTAAACACTCACATGACTTTCTCTTACTCCAATTTACTATCATTGTATACTAAGTGATAATTACTTTTTAAATTTACATTGTTTACAAGACGCGTAGCTGTGCTTGTATTACATATAAATAAAGCTGATGGCAATTATTTATTTTTTTTCTGGTAGCAAAGCTTCTTAATTAAATTTAAGCTAAGCTCATAGATCTCCCTGATTATTCGATCACCTTTAAACTTGTATTGCAATTATTCAAATAAAATTCTACAAATTTGAAATTAGGTTCTGAGAGGTAATGACGTTGGGATACCTCTTAAATTAACATTAAGTTCTAGAGCATCCACAATTTCTGTTTTTCTTAAAAAAATATTGGGTGTTTACAACCGGAAAACTATATCAAGTTATTATTAAAACATCTTTTTATTTTTGAGAATTTTTTTTAATGTTTCCTTTACAAGACCTTGTAAAAACTATTATTCTAACAAATCAAATCAGTTATATCATATAATCTTAAGTGAAATGATGTTTTATTATTGAGGGGGATGATATCATCGCATATATGTTGCATGTTTACTGCCTTTGATGACATTGATTGATGAAGTGTTGACAGTGAATGAACTGTGGGCAAATACACGGTAAACACATGGTTGGTTTACTCACGAAAACAAATCCTAAGAATTATATACTATTTTTTCATAACTGTACCTATTGCAGGATTATTATCACATTAATTAATCAATAGCTTATACTTCGACGTTATTTAATTTCAATTTCCAGTTCAATGCTAGTGGGCATAATACTAGCAATAATTAAAAAAATGGAGGGTCATATTAATGAATTTATGTGAACAACCCGATTTGATTCCTGCTCAATATTTTAAGTGCCCTCACTGTTTTTTGGGCAATTCAATACGTTTGCCTAAATGACCCAAATGATAATAAACTTAAGAGATCAATGAAGAAAGTTCAAGATAACAAAACTACAATTTTTAATGCAGATATTTCCAAGGGCAGACTAGTTGGGAAGGGTACAGTGGTTCAGCGTCGACTCCCACATAGAAGTCTCGAGTTCAGCAGTGCTGGCTTTTATATTTTTGTACTTCCTAGGAGGAACTACAGTCTTTTGTGTATCGAGAGAACTTTACCCATAGGCCGGCAGTGCATTGAGCAGGCTTGGAGGAATGGCACCAAAATCTTTTCAGGTTACAGTGCACTATCCTCTTATAAAAACGTAACGTAAAGCAAGATATTTTTTGGCAGAAAGACGGGTTCGCTTTAAGTGGTTTGATAGTGATTTAGGGTGGAACTTTCTGCCTGGAAGCTTTGAATCACATGAGATTCAGAAGCGGAGCCCCTTTCATCTGGCAAAGCTTCGTTCGCAGACTCTTCAGGCTTGATATAAATTTTGATTTAAAAAATAAAAATAAAACAAAACTCCTGACTTGAAATTCGGTTTAAAATAAATGGCTCTTAATATTCAAAATTGTAAAACGAATATGTGCAGACATCTGTGCTGTGAGAACAGCATAATATGAAATGAATTTTTCCTTGCTTGATAACTACCCAGTAGTGACGTGATTTCATATTTCATGTTAGATAAGACTCTCGAGTGGGATTTCTTGTATTCAGCGTGAATTGAATAGTATAGCTTTAAATATAGTCGTTAATAATGTGATTAGTAAGGTCAGATATTGTTGATGGAATAATGAAGCAATATTTATGAAATATTGAGATTATTATTGATGGTATATGGGCCCTATAATGTATAGGTTTTGTTTTGAAAAACCCTTATTTATTCAGGGACGATATCAGTTGATTGTAAATAAGACATGAATTAATGATGGGGAATGATCTGCAATCAAGTTTATCATGTTACAGTTATTTTTTAATTTTGACCAATAATTAATGATTATTCTTGTTTTTCATAGATATTTTGAACCAATCATGATTAATGACTAATCCATCAAATGTTTAAATGATTAAGTGAACAAGTGATCTTCCCCGTTGTTATTTTTGAACCCATACCCAAATGTGATTAATTTCGATTCGATTATGTCTTTTCTCTTGGAAGTTACCGGGCAACTCTTAGAATACTCCGAGTGGCTTCATTGTTAGATATGTTTCTAAATTCTGGTCTTTTATTAAAGAACTAGAATTATACTGGAGTGCGAAACACCACTAAAAGTGGGTCAACTTCTCATGTTGTAGTTGGTAGCTCCCCTCCAGTCTGTAGTTCTTATCGTCAGTATGTCAAACTTTTATTTACTGATTGCTTGGTTTCGAAGATGCTTCAAAAACTTAGAGTGGGAGAGAAAAAAGAAGAATATTAATCCTTTTTTTGTGTAATGGGAGGGCAGAAGTTAGACAGAGCTTGTTGCTTAAATCATTCTCATATCGAGTGCTGGAATCGCTTAGGCAGTGTCAGATGCGCAGTACATAGGTTCAGTAGCACTGTCCCGTATAGAGATAAGAAACATGTTATCTCTAGCGCAGCCTGAGTGAGTGATAAAGGAGAATAATATTACCATATTGTGGCGTTTTTGCCAGTAACAACCGACAGACATATTGATCTCCAATAAAGTAACTCAGCCAAACGGATGTGGGATGCCTAACTGACCTCCTTGCTTTATACCACTTAAAGAATGAATGTAACCTTTCCTGTCAACCTTAGGAAAGCTCTTTATTTCTACCGTAATTTTTAATCATTTATAAGCTTAAACTCAAAGTGAACTTAGACTGCCAGTGAGAATATTTAACAAATACGTCATGTGTACAAATACATTTCATTTCATTTTAATGTAATAAATGCATTTTCTTGTAATGGCTAAGTTTAAAGAAACCTATGATTATATAAATATTTCCACTCTTCCTAAATTTATCAATTTATTTCAGTTTACCCTGATTAAATTAGAGTCTGTTAAATTTTTAATATAATTTTTATACACTAGCGCATTTGACAAATAATGCTCTGAGCGGTTCAATAAAATTTCCAGCATTCATGTTATTTGGATAAAATATATTAACAATATTTTATATAAGTTCCATTTTTTTTTTTAAATTATTTATAAAATCAACAATCAGAGAGAAACTGTATTTTTACATTTGAGGCCAAATATCCATTAATTTGTTTTGTTAAATATAATTAATTTGATTTGTTTAACATAATACTTTTAAGTTATCATCCAAGGCTTTAAATTTACTTAATTCTTATGAATTGAATTGTAATAATTATATTTAAATTATCATTTATTATTAAAAAAAAGAAATGAGCATACCACTCTTTTCTATATTCCGTCATTCACGTTAGAAACTGATTGAATTGACCTGCAATGGGGCAGAATTACCTTTTTTTTTATAAAACCAATTCTAAAACCTGCCCAGAAAGCTGCAACATAAATAAGTTCTCAGCAATGAAATAAATATATAAAATATAAGCAATATATATATATATATAATAAATATATGCAATAAATTAATGGAGGTATGTCTCCGATGCTGTTTTGGGATATTTGAAAGCTTCCTGACTTTGGTCAGATATTTTGCAGAAGTTTACTAACAGAAAACGGGACCCTCCAAGTAGGCATTCGGATTTCAAATATGATTTGAAATGGTACTAAACATTATTATTACTCGTCTGTGCGGAGGAATCAAATCCTATGCTATCTAAAACCCTACAGGGGCCCTCATAGCTACCTAAAGAAAAACAGCAAACCGGTTCTAGAACAAAAATCCAGACGCGGGTCTAACCTAAATTAGATTCAACGCCCTAATCTTAAAGGGAAATAGCCTAGGCTATTCACAAACAATCTGTTTTAAGCAAAGATCTTTAATTTTATCAAACCCATCTTATTTTATTTTATTTCATTTTAAATATACAATTAGCAGTGTAACAATTTTCATAATGATCTTTGTTTTGAAAATTAAAATGTAAATTATTACATGTACTACTTCATTTAAGCGGAGCATGTAGTTATGTGAACAAATTCTCCCTCATTTAGATTACTTTGAGGACAAAATAAAACAAACACCTTAACGTAATTTACTCACACCCTGTTATAAGATTGATAGGTGTTCTTCCTCTGTCTCACACACTTTACAAAAGGAGCCTGGCATGAGCTCCATTAGTGGAGTTTGCTTAAACTAGAATATCCAGTAAAGGATCCAACCAGATATCTTAAAGAGGTCCGTGAAAGTCACAGCAAAATCTGGCCGGAACCCCATTGAGCACCTTAGAGCGCCGGCAACCCACTGAACTCATCCATAGGGATGAATGCTGTGAAACTATGACTGGAAGTTTGACAGACATAGAATTTTGTACTAAAACGTTGAATAGAATAACATAGAATGGAAATGTATTGAAACATAGAATTTTAAACTTTTTAACTCTGACATTGTTTAGTTAATAGTATTATGAGTGTCTAGCTGCCCCATTATGAACTAGAAATTTATGGAACTGCAAAATGAAATAATCTTAACAGAATCCAAACCTTCCAATCCAAGATCCTACGTCGCATCATCGACGCAACTTATTACGTCTCCAGTAAAACTATACGTACTGACCTCAATTCGTCCATATTCTAGCGAAATCCAAGCGTCCCAATTTCCACAGTAAACTTTCCCTCCATCCTGATCTTATTGTTCATATAAT
This sequence comes from Triatoma infestans, assembly GCA_011037195.1. Taxonomy (NCBI): domain Eukaryota; kingdom Metazoa; phylum Arthropoda; class Insecta; order Hemiptera; family Reduviidae; genus Triatoma; species Triatoma infestans. Next base: position 16,499 of record JAAEAF010008868.1, on the reverse strand, counting down.
AGAGTTGTTGAGGAGAGAAATTGGGTTTGATTAATTAGACGAGACATAAAGACACTGTTATAATGTAGATATAAGTTTACACAAACTGCACTGGACTTGTAATGATTTTATAGAATAAAAGGTGAGAGTAGAGATATGACAAGATGCGATGTATGGTTGAATCTGATAGATAGATCGATGTCTAGATCTTTTACTGGCTTATATTCAGGTTCTCCCTACTCTAGCCTGCTTAAGTGAGAGAGTACCAGAGAGAGTTTGTTTTCTCTCAGTCGGGCTTGTATTCTCTCTCTTGCCGTTACATCACATTCTCTCTTCAACGTCACCTCCAGAAAATATTACAAGACGATAAAAGTGTCGTCCGCTTTGCTTTCACCGGGGCAACTAATGGTGTTTTTCTCGATAGATAACCTACCTTTCACGCCAATAACGGTTTATTATTATTTACAAGGTATCATTTTTACTTGTTAAAGCCATAGCATGTAGTAAAATTCTAAATAAAAGAAAAAGAAAAAACTATTTATTAAGTTTGACAAGTTTAAACTTTCTAATGATAAAACATAGAGAAGGATGTTAGTTAGAAGGAACATAAGTTAGTTATTTTGTTAATTTAATATTTTTAATGTTCATTTGACTATACCTCCCCCCACTTTTAGAACAGTTACTAAATGGCAAATGTAAAAATGATGCTACTGATAATAATTAACTAATAGTTCTATACGATTTCGACAGAAAAAATTTCCAAAAAAAAAAACTGTAGCAAAAAGGAGTGTGAACGAAATACAAAATACAAATATAATAGCTGTGATAAATCCGCTAGATGTGATATCAGAGTGAGTAGAAGGCTGGTCTGATTTAATTACAACATGTGAAAACACTACAAGCCTCCGTACTAGGAAAAATCTACCACTCGCTAACAGACAGATACAAACCACTATCATATGGAACAGGCTAATTTGATTTTAAATACTATCCAAAGGTGATGCTAAAAAAAAATAGTATCGTGATTTCTTTCTACGAAGCAGAAATACATCTATTCTACAGTAAAATGTGATTGTTGTAATTATATACTTAAATTACTTTCATTGAATAAACTAGTTAATAAACGAGCTTAATTAAAAAACAAAATCGTCTGTTTGTAAAAATATCGAACTGATTTTTTTTTTATTTTTTAAATGTTTCCTATTAGTTTTGAATATTCTATAATTGCAGAAACAGGAAAACAACCGCTTTCGAAATGCCTTGTGGGATCAGATTATTGGATAATGTGGAAAAGGCAGAGAAAAAAATGGGTTAATTAGAATTTAGGTTAAGGTGAGATAAAATATAGTGGACTTGATTGACCGCAATCAAATTTCTGCCAAAATACTTTTATAACTCAAACAATATTTCATGATTACAATCATGGTTAACAGAATTCATTGGTTGGAAGTCGGCTTAATGACCGTAGGAAAAGTTCCTCTCTTTATTAATTTAATTTTTAGTATTCTGTTTCTGTCATTAATTGTCAACTAATACAGTGATCTTCAGGCTTCTGCGATCATTGTCATGTAAAACATAATAGACCTTGATCCTAAGACCGTGGCAGTAATTTGTAGCAAATTAACGTTTCGCCCAAATTGCAATAGGCTTCTTCAGAGTAGTGTTGACTCGATTATACGAATATCTTGGTCTAGTAATCGAACCAACATCTCAGAAAAGATTATTACAAAATGTCTAAACGCAGGTTTATAAAAAGAAACACTCACACGACAACCCGATGACCCAACAAACTATGTGTTTTGAAAGGTGTGAAGTTTCTAAAGTCTATTTAGACATAGATAACTGCTTAACAAAAAAATCTGATTTAGTTAGCTTGTAAAAAATGAAATATGTAAAGTAGTTGAAAACAAACCAATTTAGAACTTGATTAGAAAAAAGGATTAGAATATTGATAAAGATCAGTCCATCAAATTTATAAGAGGTGAAACTCACTGAAATTTCAAAAACTTAATTATACTCATTAGTACTTTGGGTGTATGTATGTATTTGTGCGATCAAAATATCTCAAATGCAATGTTGCAGATAGCTCAAATTTTGTATCCCGTCTAGTACTACCACCGCATCTGCCAGGAAAGTTTCAGGAAAATCTACCAACCGAAAATGTCACTTTCATGTCTTTGCAATTTTCTCGTAAACAGTTCCAACGATTTTCTTCAAACTTCGTATACTACATACAAGATAAAAAAAATACTTATCACTTTTATTTGAAACATTTCTTCGGGCAAATTGATTTAAGAGCACTTTTGAGGGGATGGGGATGTTAGTTTGTCCTCTAAAGTGCTATTTCAGTTTACTAAACAATTCTATCATGTAAACAATATTAATTAGAATTAAATACGTTGTTGAAATTTCGATGAAGAAAATCAGAAGACCAGAAGTGCGTTTTTACTGAAAAGTATTTTTCAATGTTATACTTCCAAAACTGCTGCAACAATTTTCATTAAGCTTATTACGTGAACTACTATATAATGAGCTACAACTTTTATTTTAAAGATTCTTCCGATTAACTCATTTAAGCGAGCTTTTGGGGTAGGGGTAGGGTTATGTTTGCTTCTAAACTGCTATCTTAGTTGACTTTACAATTCAAAGATCATGATAAAATTGATTAGAAATAAATAGATTTCCAAAATTCCGTGTTTCAAGAAAATTAGTAAACTGGAAGTATGTTTTTACTGACCAGTTTTTTTTTTGTTTTTTTTTAAGTTTTTGTGATTTTCTCCAGAAAAACACCGACAAATTTCATTAACTTTGATATATACTAACTATAAGGTTTGTGAATTACAATTTCGAAAACTGGAGTAAGAGAAAGTTGTTTTGAGTTGATTGTTTTACACCAGATTTTTTTTTTTTTTTTTTTAAGTTCGTAGCTGTAAAACTGGTCAGAGACAAAAACAGCGACAGTGTTCTTATTTCTTTAAGGAAGAATAATCAGTCTCGTGAAATATTAAATTATGTAACATTACTAGTTTTCCGAGATAAACTCAACAGATTAACAATTTTACTAGGAACGAGTGTAATATGAAAAAAAAAAAACCTTTTATCGATTTGAAATTTGAGCTGATCGATGGAACCAAGTCAATATTGTTTTTCATAAAATAAAATCTGGTTTCAGAAACTAAACAAAAAAAGATATGAAAAACTGTAATTTACAAGACTCTACTATATACGCAGGAATCAAAGAAGTAAAAAGAAAGGAAAATCTAAATGTATTTAAATAAATATATCTGAATATATGTCATATAATAAGGTGTAGATTATCCATCAGAGATATTTTCCATGATAGCCTGCTTCTTTTGCGGCTAATTCCAGGCTAAACATGAAGTGCCGGAAGTATTCAAAAAGCTCAGGGTTGTATCTGTGTGTGTGTGTGTGCATGTTTGTGAACACATAGCTGAAAAACGAAAAATTGCAGAAACTTCAAAATATAATCTGTTTAGATATCCCCATGACTGGTGTGGGATAGCCTACTTGCCCTAACCGAGGTATGTACTCGGAATAAACTGACCCTCGCCTGGGTGCCGGCATATGCGGGGTTTCTGGGTAATGAGAGAGCTGATACCCTAGCGAGGGGAGTTCGTTCGCAGGATACCTTTATAGGCCACGAACCCTTCTACGGCTTGTCCAGGAGTCTTATTCAAACTTCTATCAAAGGTTGGATAGATGAACAGCGTCTGCTTTGGTAGGAGAGAACACCAGGACAGAGGCAGGCAATGCTCTTTATCAAGAGACATTTGACTAAATTTACCAGAGACCTACTGAGCCATAGCCGAAGGGATATAAGGCTAATTGTGGGGTCTACTAACAGGGCACTGTAGGCTGAACAGACACATGCACCATCTACAACTTGCAGATAGTGCGCGGTATGCCGATTCTGCAAGGCAGAGAAAGAAACATATCCTCTTTGAGTGCGCCGGCCTGGCATAAGGCTTCTTCGATTGGGGGCAGGCAATCCTGAAGCTATGAGCTTCATGACGGAGCCGCTCTCAGCTTTGCTAGGATGATTAGGAGGGCAAAGCTGGGGGTTGTGCTATAATTTAAGGGGATCCACAATAGACCATCGTTTTGTAGGTCGCAGTGGAATGCGGCTTGCCCCCCCCCCCCCGCTTTTAATCTAATCTAATCTATCACCAATTTCTGAATCGGAAGTACCTACCACTTTAGTTTTTTGAATGAATCTAAAAGAAGCAGGCTATCACGGAAAATATGCTTTCCAGCTTTGCGGAACCAGCCACAACAACTGTAGATCATACTTTTATTTTATTTTTAATTTACAGGCTAATCGCAGACACTAAACAATATTTTTTAATTTATATTTTATTGATTATAATATTTTTTTTATTTTTATTCCAATGCACCTCTTAATTCATTTCTAAGTAATATGACAATTTTTATCAAGTGTAAATTTTATTAAGTATCTCGTTGAATCTGTGTTTTGAGAAAATTAAGAATGTCGGTTGACTTGAAAGCTTTAAAGCTGACATATTTTACGTATGTTCATAGCCATTTGTGCTATGGTACCTATAATTTGGGATAATGCTGCCGAATGTTAAAAAATATTTAAGTCACAAAAGAAAGCAATTAGAGTCAGTTTGGGGGTTTAGACATGAAAGTATCTTGTCGTTCTTTGTTTAAGAAATTGAACATAATGACACTGCCAGCCATATTTTTTATTTTTCAATGCCTCGACTACATAAAGTGCAATAAACCCCAATTTCTATGTTTCTCGCAAGTTCATGATTATTTCACCAGAAAACGTAATAATCTTGTCCAGAATAGGAAACAGGTTGGCAAAAGTTCATACCAGCTTCCATAGTTTGGCCATTTCTCTTTTTACAACTATTTACCAGAGAATATAAAAAATAATACTTTGAAGTGTTTCAAAACTAATGTTAAACAAACTATTATTAGCTCACTTGCTGTATGAGATACATGAATATTTTAAAATTAAGTTTATGATTTGACAATTTTGTGAACTCAAAAATTATATTGTAACTTGACTATGCCAATTAGGATGTAGCTTTTTTTTCCGTCAATAAAATAAAATATAAAAATATCAAATATTAATAAAACTGCTAAAATATATCGTTAAAAAACAAGTCTTTTATAACTTTTATCGATTTTAATAAATCGATATCGTACGATAAAAACAATTTTTCTAGTAATATAAATAATATTCTATCATAAAAAAAAACAGGCCTCTGAGATAAAAAGTTGGAAAAATTTATATTTTTCAAATTGTATTCGTTGAAATTATAGTGCCAATTTTCTGGCAAAAAAATTGCTAAATAATTGAGCATAGTCAAAGCTTGTAAATCTTCTTTACAAACATGAAGCTGCAATAAAAAAAAAAACTTATCTTTAAAATTTTATTGCTGAAAACTTGTTTTATTGCTAATTTTCAGTTTTCCGGTATATGTTCTTTTTGGGCTGAAGTAAATCGAGATAATCCACTCCTTCACTTTTTTTGTGTAGAATTTCCATGGTTCTACCTATCTTCTACGAAGATGTACGGCGAGGGTGGTAATTTATACATAAGTTTATAAATTCAATCCATTCACTATCAATTCTAGAATGAATGCAATTAAATCACATAAATTTTACTATACTCTTGAACTTTTATATACCGAATTAATTGGAATCACATCTTCATATAATGAATAGATGGGATGTTGTTGCTCGTTCATCAATAAAAGCAACTGCGTAACATCAATAAGAGTGCACTCAACCTAATGGGCATTGAAGCAAATGAAAAATATTGATGTATTTTTCTCTTTGATATGAAATTGATGGTTGTTAGGGAGTTCCATTTTTTTTTTTTTTTTGTCATCAAGTGATTTTTATTTTTTGTGGTAAATAATTAAGTATCATAATACGCTTGTATATTTGTATAAGTGTATATTTTTAGGCTTATATAAATGTACTACCTGGAATGCAGTCAAATCTGAATAATCATTACATATAAATAATGCGAATATTAAAATAAGAATATACGAAAATAAAATATCAAAATAAAAATAAGTTTTCCACCAAAATTTTGCATAAAAATAATTCCAATTTTTAAAATTTCAAGTTAAAAAAAAAAAAAAAAAAAAAAAAAATTCAATTTCCGTACTGTACTGTAGTGGAATCAATTATCGGATTCCACAGGTATGAAGTCAGATGTCTTGAAGAGGGATTTATTAGGCGGAAGTTAGTTTAGAGATTTTAGAGAGTTATTACTTGAAATACTAAACACTGAATTTACAAAAATAGACTATATTTTTACAATAATTTGAATGTGTGAAATGGTAACTACAATTAATATGAACTGTTAGAAATTAATAAATAATTTAAAGAGATAAACTACAACTAATTTAAAATGATTAAAGTAAATAAAACTAATATGCACAACTATGAAATGGTTGATAGAATAATTATAAGTTTAACCTTGTATAGGGACGCGCTCGCGGAACTCAAATATAAATGCTGCTCGTAGAAACTGTAATGATAGTAACGTTGTAATGATAATACTGATCCCCTCCTCCAGTGGAGCGAAGTTTATATTAGTATTACTCACATACTGTCAGGTGTGTAAGTAGTATTCACACTAAGACATCTCTTGTCGGTGACCAGTGAGATTTAGGTCAGTGGCCAGATGGTCGATAGGTGGTCGCCCATCGGTGATTTTCAAAGACTGGTAGTCTTGAATCGGTCAGGTGGCTTCTGTTCAATAATGATCCTTGTTTAAAAAGGGTTTTATCGGTGCTTGTCTTTGATACTGATGTATTGACCCTTGTATTGAAAAGGCTTTTGTTTGGGGGGCTCTTGTCTTGAAGTTAGCGGCTGACTGGAGCCACTATGACATTGAACATTGATATGTCATTACAGTACACTACAATAAGAGAAAGTACCAGTTTCTTCATCGGTTTTGGGGGCTCTGGAATTTAACTTGCATAAGGTGCCACTTAACCATGCGGCGGTCCTGACAGCTAGTTATAAACCAGAAATCGTGCTGACATAAGTACTGTAGTGTAAATAAAAGGGTAACTATGGAAGCTATATAAAAAATATGACAGTATACAATGTAATTAACTTTTTACGAAGTTAGATAATTTAGTGTTGTGCATTTCTGTTGAGAAAATACTTAGCTAAGGCCAGTTTTGATGTTGAGGAAGAAAACTTTTTATTCCCACTTAGTGTGAAGCGTAGAATTGTTACATTGCTAGCAGCGGTGGGATTTTGGGTTGAGTTTAGGGGGTTCCAATTTGGTTTAAGTGAGTGATATAATTTATTAAAAAAAAAAAAAAAAAATAGAAACGCTAGTAAGTGGGGGTTGTCTATTTGTGACTTTTACCGGTATAGTTTATAAAAATTGCTTGTTGGAGAATTTTATTATCAAATTAAATGTTTCCTCTAATCGGTTTCATGATCATATTTCATATTAACGATTAGAGAGGTTCGTATTTGTTATTTTCTTCTTCTTTTGGCCTCTTTATTTTTTTATTATTTTATAAGGGTACTGACGTTGGTAATAAAGTGAACGATAATAAGTGTTGTGAACTGATAAAAATAATTGTATTTTCAAACCCTGTCTGACATATGACTTAACAGATTTAGAGCCAAATATCTGGGGCCGCTCATCCTTTCTCTAAAGAATATAGGAATACCAGAGAACCCATAGAAGCAAAGCTAGTCCTAATTTGTTCAGAAATCTGAAAACATTTAGACTGGCCGTTATTATTATTATTTGTCTGTGGGAGAGACCTAACCCTATACTATCAAAACCTCACCAGGCCCATATAGCTACGCCAAAAAAGACACAACAAACCGGGTCTTGAACAAATATCCAACGCAGTCCGAGCAAACCGGACAAAGGGAAAAAGCGTGAGCCCTTCCACAGACATCCACAGCTCTTCCGACCAAAGGTCCTGAATCTAATTTCCTCGTAACCCAAGCAATCTGTCATAAGGTGGATCGGTGTTTCCTCCTCTGTCTCAAGATTCTACAAAATGGATCCGGCATAAGCCCATTACACAGAGATGTCTTCTTAAACCACAATGTCCGTAAGGGATCCGACCAGATGCCTGAGTGCGCTCCTTGAAAGACACAGCAACGTCTCCACATATACCCAGTCCGGACCACCGATGAGCATCTTGGACTGCCGATCATCAAATGTGCTCATTGTAGATTGTAGATTGTTGTAGGGGATTATTGCACTGCGACCTGAAAGATCTATTGTGCCCCCCGGAGCCTTAACCAATGCACTGCCGGCCTCCAAGTAGCGTTCTCTAGCTAAAGACAATACTGCCCATCACCCGACAGTGAGTTGTAGAGGCTCCTAGGAGTTGTAAGGGCACCATGCTGGATTCGAACCCGGGACCTCCGCGTTGCTAGTGCAGCGAGCTAGCACTGAGCTAATCCCTTCCTGGTTCCTTGACTTTCGCCAATTAATTAGGGACGGAGACCCTAGTTTGTGTACTATGTTTGTCCTTGCCTGTAAAGTATATAGTGTATGCAGTTTAAGTGTATTGCGTACTGTTCTGATGAAGTGCATTGAGTACTGAGCTTTGATAACCCGTGGGCTAGCTACTACCCAATTAACTGCATGCAACTGTGCTCATCTATAAACATGAATGCTGTGAAGCTGTCCATGACTGGCAGCCTAGGCATGTGCCAGAAGACATGCCAACAGCAGGCTCGAGACCAATGAAAGGGAGAGAGGTGCCTAATTTGGCAAACCTATCCACCTCCTCATTCCTAGATTGGCCGTTGGCAGTCGTTGAAGGAATTATCAGTGGAATGGATGGTCATTGTCGATAGCATCTTGGACGACTAAGGACCACAGAGGGAAAATCACTCTACTAATTTAATTTATATACCTCTTGGAAGTTTATTTTAGTTCAGGTCCTTTAAGAGGGACTAGAGATGATTCAAGAAAAAAAGCACATCAAGGTTAAGCAGGAAGAAGAATAAGAATCACGATAAGCGTGTACATTTAGAAGTAAGTTAGATTAGGTTACTTAAAGCGGAAATTGGTTGCGGAAGAAAGGTACATTTGCCGCATTCGATATAGATGCCGAGTGTTTTAGTGTTATTCGTTTATTATTTCTTATTAGTTTTAATTAGTATTGTGTTTACTATTTCTTGGGCCATTGGTTAAATTAATTTAATTTTTTTCTGTTCATTGAAGTGGGGTCAAATTGAAAATATCATTTTTTATAATTGTAGTCATATTGAGGAACAGGTTTCCTCTTATTACCCACGGAGGGAGGGAATATGTTGGAGAATTCACATTATCAATTTCTAATCGATTTCACTAGTCGATCTTTTAAATTAATGATTACAGATTCCCATATTGGTTATGTTTATCTTGTATTGACCATTTTGTTTCTTTACTGTGTTTTATATGTGAACCGATATAAACAATTGTGTTTTTTACGATCAAACCTTGCCCTTATATTTTTTCCCAAACAATGCCTATAGTGTGTTTTAAACTTTGAAGTGTTGATTTCAACTTTTACCAAAAAAAGTAACATTTGATTGAAATGGTAAAAAAAATGCATAAATAAAACCATCTTATAGATTTATTTTTGAAAATTGTATTGGTTATCACACATATGTATACAAAAAAAAAAAAATGTTAGTTACCTACTTATCAAACATATTTCGAGTTTTTTCCATTCTTTTATTTTAGTGACATAACAGATATTGTTGATGAGGTGTATCGATGTCCTTTGTTCCTCAAAATATAATCACCAGAACTTTTGCCATCAAAAACTGAAGTGAATGTATCATTGCAAAACCATCCACGTATAGTTTCTGCTTGCTCCAACATTATCCTCGGCAGTTCAGCTTTCTTCAATGATAGTTTTTTCCCGGTTTTACGACTCTTTCTAATACTTCGTCGCTTTTTGTTATTTCTGAGTGAATTTTTCCATAATTTAATTAACATAGTTTGTTTTTAAGATTATATTTTACTTTTTTTCTATTGTACTTTACAATTTTTTTATTTTTATTATTTTTTATTTATTTGTGTGTGTGTTTTTTATAGATGGCATTACATCACATGATATTAGTGATCTTATAATATAATTTATTCATTTTTCATTAGATTAAATAGTCATATTTTCCCTAAACATTATTTGATTTGAAATATAATATATTTAGATTTCTATTAATTCAATCGAACGAAATAATGGGCTCATGATTTCGATCTGGGAAACTGGGGGAAAAAAAAATCACTGTAATTATTACATAAAATTACATTTCTGCATAAAATTGGCCTGATTAATTTTGCCTTCATCGACGCGCTTCAATCGGATGATTTGCCAATCATCAGGAAGCTTTTTTCTAAAATATTACGACAATACAGACTTGCATAGAACAAAATCAGTTTCTATACACTCAGTGTATAAACTGATTTTGTTCTGTGTTACCAAACCGTTTTATCAAAACTTCCTGATGATTGGGTAACGCCCGAAACAGATCGATGATCACAAAATGAAGCAGGCTATCATGGAAAATATCTCAAAAAAAAAAAATAACTAAATAACTCTAATTATAAATGCTCGTACAATATCAGCAGTTGCTATCAATAAAAGGAATTTATGATTTAAACAATAACAAGGGTAATTACCGATTAAGATGTTAGTAATTACAAAATAATGGATTCTGTAAAAGTAAATAATGTTAGAAAAAAAAAAATATAATTCGAAATCATTTAACTAATATACGTATGACAATATTTAGAATAAAATTAACATTTTATTCTCACTATTTTCACATTTGCAGCATTTATTTCCAAGTTTCAGTTCTGATGTCGATTAATAGGATTTGCATACAATTTGCATAACTGTTGGAATTAATCAGATGCTGTTTGGGAACTGGTATATAGGACTTCTATAGGGATGAGCGGGTAATACTACATTGTTTACAGCTTGTTTGGACGCGTGATCCATCTTTGCCTGTTATCCATCCTACGTCTATTATTCTATTGATCGTAACATGTGTTATATTGACAATATCATTTATTATGTATATACATATAATATTAACTTTCTTTTTATACGATTCATTAATATTTCATCAAATTATGATATAGTTAATTTTATTAATTATGATAAGAGTTAATAATGAACACTTTTATTTATTTAATTTTTTTTTTTGAGTTGTTAAATTTTTATTAGGTGATAAATATGTTATGGTTGGTAACAGTTTCGAGCGGTATAATATCAATAATTATATATGAGATTTATATTGCACAATCTGTGAAACTGTCGTTTAATTGTTCATGAAACAAATAAAAATACCACTTTTGCTATCCATTAGTTAATCCAAATTATATGAAATATATGTAATGGTCAGAAAATGATGTCATGATTGAAGAAAAAAAAAAACACACATTCTTGTCATTGTTACACACAGTATAACTGCACGATTAACTATGCTGAGCAGTATTAATTAAAGGTGTCAAGATTGAGAGAAAGACTTTTAAATAGCATTGGCCGAAATTAACTCTTGGCATTATAGACTTAGTGACCTCGTAATAGGTTGTTGTATTAGGTCTTATTGTTTTAAGACTTCTGATTTTTTTATAGATAAATTGAGCAGACATGTAATGATTCTGAAGATGATTTTAAGAATTGTTAATGAGACTTGTTAATTGTCTGTATAAAGACTTCTTTTGTCGATAGATCTTTCGATTAAAGACTTTTTGCTTATAAGACATGTGGAAGAGTGGTTTACAGATTGATTTAGTTTTTACAAAAACTTCCTTGAACGCAGAGATTGTTGGTTAAACTTGTGGTTAGATCAAACTCTAGAGTCGTATAAGACTTGTGTTGCTCTCTTTGGTGTTGTGGCGTGGTTGAGATAAGAAGCATGGTATTAAAAGCGCAGACATTACGAGTGATAAGAAGTATGATATTTTCATCACAAATTCCAATCTTTTATCATTCTTTTATTAGTAGTAAGGTTTTAAATTAGAATAACTTCAGCACTAGCCTCAATCATTCACTTGCACTTAATTTCTTAAACAAAATTCAAAACTTCATTTTGAGATATTTTTTTCTATTCTGTTTTTCTCTGATATGATAATCATATCATAACTTATAATGATTAATATAATCTTATTAATTACATAATATTAATTCAATAAATGTAATATGTAATAATATAATGATTTAATCTATCTCCTCTCTTTCGTTTTGGTTCTGTACCCAACTCAGTCAGTTGGGTACATCTGATACATGCTTCACCTACAGTGAATGCAAACGCATTAAGCCTCCACAACAGGTTCACAACGGCCTCTATGAGATATATAATATATATATATATATACTGTAATATGTGTAACTCTAGGAGAAATGATGAATATTATTATATTTATGTTAAATATAAATTAAGAAAAATTACATTTTTGTGTAAGGTGAAATTTGGAGTTTTTGAAGGTTGGGTGAAAACAATAGGGAACAGTTATGAAGGTAGAATACCTTCAGTTACAGTAAAAGGAATTTCCCTTCCTTTCACTCTTCAGTGGAGGGAAGGATTATATAAGTCTATGCCCAGAAATTGGGAGGGATCAAATTTGTAGTGAGGAGAAATCTGTGTATACAAAGCAGTGCAATCCGAAAATGTATAATAGTGACTTGGTGCAAACCCAAACTTCAACAAATTTATATATGTAAGTGTTATTATGAATTAATCCCTCTATTTTTGGTTTTATCTTAAGACAAGATTTGATACTAACTTATTAACTTATTTTGTTATTATTAAATATATAAACGATAATAATGAGCTATGTATGATTTATTTCACATCCTCTCCTAGTTCAGGTGAACTCAGACCTCACGAGATCCCTTTAGAGAAGATTTACATTATAAATTCTAATTATTTAATTATTGATTAAATTTACCAATATATATATATTATATATCGCTCTCTGAACGCATTTTTCAGTTTTTGAGATTTTCGAGTAAACGGCTCTAACAACTTTCTTTAAATAACTTTATATCAATTACACTAATTAAGAGCTATTCCTTTTATTGGAAATATTTCTCCGAGAAAATTCATTTAAAGGGTCTTGTGGGGGAAGGGTGGACTAATGATTTCCTCTAAAGTATTTCGCTTATTATACAATTCTTCCATCTAAATAAAATTAATTTGAATAATATACTGTAATATGTACATCTTTGGGCGAATTAATAAATATAAAATGTATCATAATATTATATCCTTGTTAAATATTTTATAATAATTGCAGAGTAGGGAATTTCTCCAATGTATATATTTATAAAGTTGGATTTTTTAAACCCTTTTCAATACAAGGGTCAATACTTTACATCAAAGCAAGTACCGATAAAGCTGGCCACTGACCTAAATCACTGGTCACCGAACTAACCTAGGTCGCACAAGGTCGCACACTATGACAGATGTCTTGGTGTGAGTGTTGCTGACACTAATATAAGGAGAGAGAAATTAGGGAGACTGGGATATAAGATGAAATAAAGCAGAATATTATGCTGAACAATGTATAATGAAAGAGAAACACAAAACTGCAAGAACTTTACAAGTATAATAGAAATTAGGTGGCGAGAGATATATAGTTGAGAATGTGGTAGAAGGTAGAAGGTTGCTGACTGGTATTAATTGCCCCCTTGTAGGGCTAGCTCGGCTGTAAATATACAGAGTCTCCCAATCTAGTCTGGCCTAAGTAGCGAGTGAGATTGTCAATTTTGTGTTTATCTCTGCTATTCGGATCCTATTACACTCACACTTAAAATTCCATGTCTGGTTAACCAATTTATTACAAATTTGGAATTACAGCAATGCTTCTAATGTACCTTAATATTATACAAGTTACAGAACCTCTATTTTACCGAAATTCTACCTAGTTCAGTGGAAACCTTAACGCTACCCCCATTAACGCTAAACAATTATCAATTTTTCCAGAAAATCATTACAAAGAAGAGGCATTTATGAGTGTAGATGGTATAACAAATTTGAGGATACTAAAATAATAGACAGTATTAATAAATTTAACCATGCAGCGATTTTTAATTTTCAAAATATTGTATTCATATAATACACACACACACACATACAGACGCAGTGATTAATCGCTAAAAACTTGACTTTCCTACTCATGAGATCTCAATATCTGGTGAAAACTCCAAAAAATTAGGTCGAGGATCCATGAAATATCCTGAAGTAGCACTTTATAGAGAGGTCTAATGTCAAGCTTCCTCCGAAATCTCATTAATGTGCATTTTTCAAGAATAATGTTACAAATAAAAGTGATAATCTATATTTATATTATAGTAATAAGCATACAATGTTTAAATAAAATCATTGAGGCCTTGGTCTAGAAAATCAGTATAATAGTAAGGCGGAATTTAGAAGATTAATATTCTGTCGGATCCCATGGTGAATCCAAATGGATTTTAAGTTTCAACTTCTGTCATTTTTTTGGGCTACGCTGTTATATACATACCTATACGTACACGCACACATACGCACAGTGGTTAAAATATCTAAAACCCACTTTTTCAGACTCTGAGACTTTAGTATATCTATTTCCGATGAAAACTCAATCTCAAAAATTGTATTCGACCATAATGTTTCTTATCTGCAGTAAAAGAAATCCTAAAGTATCAAAAAAGAACCTGCGATTAATGAGTATACGAAATCCTTAGATTTAATAATCATCCTCTCTCTGACAATATATTTTTTTTTTATTCATCAAAGGTGAATAATTTGTCATTCTTTTTTTGTATGAAATTTATGTAAATAAAAATAAATTTATTTATTTATTATTATTATTATTATTATTATTATCACCAGTGGACACAAAGTTTTTATTTTGTCTGCTTTATTCTATTTGGGTTTCACTATTAAAGAGTGTAACCCAGCGGAAAATTTCATATTTGTGGCACGAAAGAAATAACCAAGCTACTGTCTTTGTTTTAGGCTCAGCCTTCTTTCTCTTATCGAAACAGAAAGCTTTTATCCTCGTAATAATTGTTTCCTTTAGAATTCGTATTTGAAACACCATATTTTCATTAGATCGACTCACCGGAAGTAATATAATATATTAACTCAAATATTTATTATTTAGCAATTTGTTTAAAATATTATAGTAAACAAAAAGAATCTCTGAAACACTCAAACGAATTTCACTATATAGAATCGCTTTTTTTTATTTTTTCTTTTTTTATGAGAAGCGCGTCAACTTCTAGCACTCCCACAACACCTTTAATTCTCTTAATATAATTATGTAATATAATAAAATTCTCTTATTAAAAATTTTTTTCGTTAATTTCAAACAAATGTGATAATGGCTTGTATACGACAGTTAATATACCATGTTTAATGAAATTAAGTGTTGTCTTCAAGAAGATAATCGTAGAAAACTGAAAAATCTGTGCTTTAAAGTAGCATTTCCGGGTTAATCGTTTTTTCAAACTCGGAATTTTTGGTAACAAATTTAATTGTAATTACTTCTAATGGTGAGAGAATTGTATAATAAATTAAAATAGCACATTGTATGGTAGCATAATCTCATCACTTCCATAAAATCTCGTTTAAATGAATTTTTTCAGCCAGAAATCTTTCAGATAAATCACAGACCTTTACATGTGTAGTATTCCTACCATAAATACTGCTACAATTAAAAATAAGAACCTGGTGTGAATCATTCACATGACTTTCTCTTACTCCTTTTAATAAAATTGTAGTAAACTCCCGATTATCCGTGTGTGGATTATCCGGTTAAATTATAAAGGATAATTTATAACTAGTGGCCTTGCCGGCCGCTGTCTTCAAGACTAGGCCGCGGCCAAACAAACAAAACCCTTTTCAATACAAGGGTCAATACTTTACATCAAAGCAAGCACAGATAAAGCTGGCCACTGGAGATTTTTGGAAGTTAGAGCTCGAATTACTAACACTGAATTTATAAAAATAGACTATATTTTTACAGTAATTTAAATGTGAGAAATGGTAAATATTAACATGAAATACTTAGATAATTTCAAGTTAAAATAACAAATAATTTAAGATGATTAAAATAAATAAACTAAGATGCACAATTATGAAAATAAGTGTTAGTGAAACCTGTTTAGGGACGCGGAACTACTGCTCGTATAATGATGTACTCGTGTATAATGATAAGACGTACTGAAGTATAATGATCTCCTCTTCCTGTGGGGCGAAGTTTATATTAGTGTCAGCAACACTCACACCAAGACATCTGTCCTAGTGTGCGACCTTGTGCGACCTAGGTTAGTTCGGTGACCAGTGATTTAGGTCAGTGGCCAGCTCTATAGGTGCTTGCTTTGATGTAAAGTATTGACCCTTGTATTGAAAAGGGTTTTGTTTGTTTGGCCGCGGCCTCGTCTTGAAGACAGCGGCCGGCTAGGCCACTAGTTATAAATTATCCTTTATTCCTGCCATCCTTTGTGAAGATACCAGCTGGCTGGAAC
>JAAEAF010008867.1:0-49666 GCA_011037195.1 Triatoma infestans | reverse complement strand
CCAGCTTCTCTTTACAAAAGAGGCGGTACCTTAGCCAGACCAGCCCCTCGCACTGACATACCACGTGCAGTGCCGTCTCCTCTTCCTCCTGACAAAACCTACATAGGCTATCCGTTGCCAGGCCCATGCGTTGCATGTGCTTATTTAATCTACAATGGCCAGTGAGAACGCCAACTGCTATCCTTATGGCCACCCGGCCTAATTGGAGTAATTCTGCAGTTAGCTTGGGCGAGTGGCTATGAATAAACGTTTTCGCCTGCCTCTGGCCTGGAGTTTTGACCCACCATTCCCTTGATCGGTCCTGCATCCATAGCTTAATGGATGCACTCCTGAGGCATCTTGAGACACCACAGAACGGCTCCGGCCCGATAAGTGCTCTCATTGAACCCTCCGGGGCCAGGCGGTCCGCCGCCTCATTGCCTCTGTAACCCGAGTGCCCAGGTACCCAAACCAGGAAGACCTTATTATGGCTACTAATTTCCCTGAGTGCACCTAGGCAGTCCCACACCAGCCTTGAGCTGATCTCCCACGAGTCAATTGCCCGCAGAGCAGCCTGGCTATCCGAATAAATGACGACTCTGGAGTTATAAACTCCCCGTCTTCTTATTTCGGCGGCGCAGATAATAATCGCGACTAGCTCCGCCTGAAAGACCGTAGCTAGCCTTCCCAGGCTCACCGAGATATTACATCTCGGATGAGCCCCGTACACGCCGGCTCCCACTCCATCTTCCATCTTGGACCCGTCCGTGTACCACATAGATTCGCCTGTAATTGGCGGCCCATTCTTCCATGCCCCTCTGTCTAATATCAAGACTTTGAAGGGTTTTTGGAAGTCATACCTAGGAATCATTATGTCCGTAGGCAGGCCCAAAATCGGGTCCGCCTCCAGCTCCTCCCATAGGTCTTGGTACTTCCAAGTATGCCTGGGATAAATGGGCGCTTGTCCCTGTTGTAGTCGTGCCACAATTGTTCTTACAACGCCTTGGACGTAAATGTGGAGTGGTGGAAGGTTTAACAGGACCTCCAAGGCCGCAGTGTGGGGGTAGTCATCATAGCACCCGTCATATTCAAGCAGGCCAGCCTTTGAATACTTCCGAGCGCTCCCGACCCCCCCATCTGCAAGGTCTTTGTCCACCACACCACCGCCCCATGGGTTACCATTGGTTATCTATCTATTGTCTATCTATCTATCATCAAGCAAGCTCTGCCATCTTGGTGGTGAGCGGAGCTTGCTTAATTTTCTAATGGTTGGCTAGCGGCGAGTGGCGAGTTCTATCTAGTCTCCCTTCCTACTAAAGTTTTAATCTTGTTCTGCGCTCGCAGATCATTCGTCCACAACTGAGTATGCCACAAATTTTGAAGACAACAAAGCCCTTGCCCAAATAAACAGTCATTATGAATGTGTCACAAGAAAGGCATTGGATATTGAGAAAAATGAAAACTGTCTAAGTAGAGACGATAGACTCTCTCTGAGTAGAATATGGCTGTCCCTGGTCAAGGAAAGGAGTGAAAAAGCAAGAGAAAAAAAAACATTTAATGGTTTTCGGAGCAGAACAAGGTTAAAACTCTGACAGGAGGACAGTGGGATAGGAAACGTAAACTTCGTCAACCCGCCAGCCAACTGAGGGGGGAAGGAAGAGAAAATTAAGTTAACCGAGGAAGGGGGGGTCATGCCCCTTTTCTAACAAAGTTCTCTTGCTCCATTAGATTTCAAAGAGTAACGACAATGAAGAAGCTCATTGCAATATGGGCGGAAACGTCGATTTACAACAAACCTCTGACGCTGCCTCAACCCAGAAACTCGTGTTTTTTTTTTTCACGAAAATAGCCGCTAGATATTATAATTTAAGTAAATTAATTTTTGTTTTATCAACATATCAATTGGTGACTTAAGTTCCATTGTAGGTCTACAAAAATGACTCTTATTAATTTATATTGCTCTTGGATACATTGAGTAATCCTAAAATTTATTAATAATTACTTGAATTTTAATAGATGTAATAACATTTTTTTTTGTTAAGCAAATTGGTATTAATTTTCATGTTAAGCTGTAAATGTTAGTTATCTTGTAAATTATATGGGTATAATAGTTTTACCATTGTGTAACGTTTTGCCCAAGTAGATGTAATGTAATTAGTATATAAAGACAAACAAATTGGAATGGTCTTAGGTCAGCGTAAAATGTATTGGTAATGGTAGTATTGGTAATGGTAGCAGTAAGTTTAGAACAAGATAAACTTTGAAGTGTAAACTAGCGCATGTTATTTCTTCTTCGCTAACACCTTGGTGAATGTTTTCTAATAGGGTGCCAATGAAAGAGAGAAAGGAATTAACGGCGGCCAACTTCTACAGAGAAGGGATTTCTTTTGTAACGGATTTCAACTTCTAAAACATTACTTTTTTTTTTTTTGTTTGTTGTTATTTTCAGTCACGAAGTTTACAAATCCCATTCTCTTTTTTTATCCTCTTCATATACAAATGAAAAATCTAAAAGTTATTTTCTTTCACTTTAACCTAATAAACTTTTTAAAATTTCTTATACACATTAGCAATGTACACAACGCTTAAAATAACATCTAGTTAGAAATAGAATCTGCATTTCTTAACTCTGGGTGTTGTTTTCTTTTTAGAAATATCCCTTTTTTTCTCTTTTTAATACTTGAACACAGTTTTGTTTTCACTTCTGCTGGATTTTCGTAGACATTCTAAATGAGGAAACATACCGTTGAGAGTTACGGCTGTATTTTTCACTTTCTCTTTACTCCTAGTAAGAGGAAATAAATTGTAAGCATGTCAAATTTTCGATAACGAGTTTTCACCGGAAATATCCCTTTTTGAGATCCCCTGAGTCCAAAAAAGTGTTGTTTTTTTTTTAGCAAATGGTCTGTGTGTATGTATGTGAACAGTATAGCTCAAAAACTAAAAACCGCAGAAAATTTGAAACTTGATATTCCGTTTAGGTATGACCCACCATAGGATCTCTGACTATACGTTATCTCTGTCAAAATTCCTCAACCGGAAGTACCATTTTACTAGTTGTGTTTTTTTTTTTTTTTTTTTTTTTTTTTTTTTTTTTTTTTTTTTTTTTTTTTTTGTTTTTTTTTACATTTTTGCGTTTTTCTCAAAAACGCTCTCCGATGATTTTCTTTTTAAACTTAGTATATCAACTCAACGAGCTACAACTTTTATTTGGAACATTCTGTGGAAACAAAGCGCAGTTATGGGGGAAGGCGTGGGGTTTAGGTTTCTACTAAAGGGTTTTTGAGGTTATAGACAATTCTGTCATCTAAATAATGTCATCTAAATTAGAATTGAATATGTTGTTGAAATTCCGTGTTTGAAAAAAATCGGAAAACCGGAAGTGCGTTTACTTTACCACTTTACTAAATGATTTTTTTTCACTTTTTCGCGGTTTTCTCATAAATGGCTCTGACGATTTTCATGAAACTTCGTATAATAAACTAAACATTCAAAGAACTACAACTTTTATTTCATTTAAGGAAAATTCATTTAAGGGCACTTTTAGGGGAGGGGTAGGGATTACGTTTTTCTCTAAAGTGCTATCATAGTTGATTATACAATTCTATCATCTAAAGAAAATTAATTAGAAATAAATAGACGGCCAAAATTCCAAGTTTCAAGGAAATTATTTAAACCGGAAGTGCACTTTTACTGAACAGTTTTTTTTTTCAGTTTTCGACGAATTTCATTAAATTTGGTACACAAACTATGATATTTGTCAATTATAATTTTGGGAAGTGGAGTAAGAGAAAGTTGTGTGAGTGTTTCACACCAGATTTTTTTTTTTTTGTAATTTAAGGCTCGTCATCAACATCTATGGTCATTAGCACCCGGAAGCCTTCTCAGTGCATTGCCAGCCTCCGGACAGTGTTTTCTCGTTACAGACAACACTGTCCATCACCGGACAGTGAACTGCAGAGGCTCCTAGGAAGAAAAAAGATCTAAGGTTAGCAAGCACAGCTGGACTTGAACCCGGGTCCTCCGCGTGTGAGTCCAGTACGCTAACCACTTAGCTATTCCCTTCCCTTGCTGCTTTATTGATCAAAAAATCTTGTGTAAAATCCTCGAAACGACTTTTACAAATTTTATTTATACTTATAATTATTATTAGTGTTTCAAAATCGTCGGTGTTTTTATGGAGGAAAAAAAACACAAAAACTGAATAACCTATTCAGTAAATTCGCACTTCCGGTAAACGAATTTGCTTTAAATTCGGAATTTAGGCACCACATTTCATTATAGTTAATATTATTGTTGATGATAGAACGATAGTATAATTGTTGTGGTTGGTTCTGCAGAGCTGAGAAGCATCCAGAGATATTTTCCATGATAGCCTGCTTTTTTTTTTTTTGTGTCACTATATTAACGGAATTTGATCTGTGCAAGACTCATCAACTCGATATCGAAAATTTGGCAAGATAGTAGAACTTCTTCTTAACAGCAAAAAACATCTTGATGGTGGGCGAACACCCAAAACCGTTCGATGACCACAAAAAACAAGCAGGCTATCACGGAAAATATCTCTGATAGTATAATAAACTGAAATAACACTTTAGACGAAATCAAGACTCCACCGCCCCCCCTATAAACTCGTTTAAATGGATTTTCTCGGGGAAATTGTTCCAAATAAAAGTTGTAGCTCTTTATATGTGTCGTAAACATTTGAAGCTTAAAGAAAATCGTTGGAATTGCTTTCAAAAAAATCTCAAAATACTGAAAAATTTACACAGTAAAATGTTACTTCCGGTAGACGGATTTTGATCAAAAACTTATTTGTCAAAGTCCTATCTTAGAACTTAAACTGTATATGTCAAGTTTTAACTTTCTACGATTTTTTTTCCGTTTGTGAATTATGCTGACTACAAATAGAACTATTTCTAGCATCCAATGTTTCTAGAACTCAGGAAACGTGTATATGTATAGGGTGAAAACTTGATCTCGAATATTTGAGATCGGTCTATAATACTTCCTAAGAGAAAGTAAAAAAAAAAATAAAATAAAATAAGGAGTCTGGTGTGAAACATTCACGCGATTTTGTTTAAATACAATTTACGTAGTTATAATTGAGTTACAAACGGAATTGATATATGTATAGTTAGTGTACCAAGTTATATGAAACACGTTGGATGTCTTTATAGAGAAAAATCGCAGAATACTGAAAAACTAGTTCAGTAAAATCGCACTTTTCCTGTCAACCGTTTTTTCTAGTTTAAAATTTTGCCAACACATTTAATTGTAATTAATATTAAATAGATGATAGGATTGTATTATAATCTGAAATGATCCTTTTAAGGAAAGCATAACTTCACCCCACCTCTAAAAAAAAAAAAAAAAAAATTCTTCTTTAATGAATTTTCCCAGAAAAATGTTTCAAATAAAAATTACAGTAATTTTTAAAAAATATTTGTTTTACCTCAAACATGTTATTTCCGGTGAAAACTCGATATCGAAAATTTGGCAAGATAGCAGAACTTCCTCTTAACAGCAATAAAAAAGGAAGTAAAAAGATCTATGTTAAATTGTTTAGAACATCATTATTATTACAATATAAATAAGACTCAAAAAAATCCTGGGTTAATAAACTTAATTTGGAACCCGTTTTGGAATGATCGCAATACTATACTACCCCTTCAATAGCAAAAGAAAGTACAAACAAAAAAAAAAATAATGTAATGATCCTATCAAGTTATGAAGGGGAGGGAAGACGAAGATGGAATGAGAATGTGTGATGTGATCCCCACTATTCGTTATATCCCCTGTAATAAATAGGTTGTCGATTAATACCTTGTAAATGCATCTATCGAAAAATTGCATAGTAAATAAATTATCTTTTTATCTTTATCTCTATTGGTCTTTATATACCCACACACTTTCATCTAAATGTGAATAATAATAAAAAAGTTAATAGCAAAAATGTTGGTTGGATATTCTCATAAATTGCCACTTTTTAAAAATATAATTAAATAAAATATAGATTGCGTTTGTGTTAAAAATTACAGTCATAATTGCATGATACAGTTTTATAGATTTTTATATTTTGAGGAAAAAAATGTAACGGTGGGTGGGTTCCCGTGACGGTAGGTGGTGATTTAAGTCGTTAGAATTTGTTAAAACTGTTACCTATAACCTCTTGACATCTAAAAGTAAACGTCTTATGTTTGAGCTCTCTGATGGATACATTCATTTGAAAATATGTGTATAAGATGCTAATACTCTCAGCAATGAATGCATCCCTGCAATAAAGCAACATAAGAGAAAAATCACATATATGTTATTATGCGATAGAATCTTTAATTAATCTTAAAATTTAGCCAAGCTGAAGTTAAAGCTCAAGGTAGAACTAGGTTGGTATGTTTTGGCCCGAGTATTCTGAAACAAGGTGAGTAGCCAAAATCAATTATCTTTCGTTTGAGTACAATAGGCATTCTCAAGCCGTAGAGATAAGAAAGTTTATTAACTTTCAGGCATACAAAACACTTTAGGGTCTTTGAGTTGAGAAAAAGCCTCATTCATTTATGAAAAAAGCCGACTTTCATCAATACTGCTTTCAGTTTACATAAACTTTGTGATCCAGACCAGTAAGCAACAGCTATCCAAATTGAAATAACTTAGAACGGGTTAAATAAGACTTCTTTATAAGGCATACTGAAAGACTCACTGTCTGATAGAAAACCCGTGCGCACCACTTCCTTTGAAAGATTTAACAGCATTAATTATCGGCTGCTTTTAGATTAGATACAATAAAGTTGGCTAGCCTAACCCTGCAAACTGGGGACCCTCTTATTTAAAACATATATACAAATATATACATCGTATATATTGCTTTAGGAGATGACTATAGCAGTCCACTGTGTAGCGTGCTTTTACGGGCGGGTACCGCCCAAAAAAGGTAGGGATAAATAAATAAAAAATATATATTTATTTCAACCGGAATTAGAACTTTAGAGGGAGTGACTTCTGCATATGTAGCTGTAGACATATGTTTTTTTTTTCTCAAGAAGTCTTTCATATAAACACAACAGGAATTGCCCCCTGGAGGATTCCTTACATGGAGGCATGTGGCATATTATGGTGTGATATAGTAAATGTACTTGATCCAAATTATGCTTGGTTAATTCTAATTCAACTTTGGGAAGCTAATAGAAACAAAATATTGTGCATATTTAGATAAAGTTTACTTCAAAGGCTGAATCACATATCATAAAATCATTATGGAATTTGTCCACTATGTTGATGGGTTGAAGAACAATTTCTTTATCAAATAATAATATTACTCTCAAAAACAATTCTTAGAAATCAGCCACTGGTGCCAGATGTATGATGGAGTGGTTTTTTTTCTGTGTATTAATAATAACCAGTCAAAGATGGATCTACAGCTTGCAGTTAAAAAACAAAAGTCGAGGCAAAGCAATAAAAAAATAATGAGTTATTAAAATAAAAAATAAAAGTGATAAAATGGCCTTTATCCACTTAGTTTAATGAACAACCGCTAGAGTGTGCCACTGTAGGTGAGTATAGTGTAGCTATCCCGCCTCAGTCGAAGCTCTTGTTCTTGTGCTGTTAACACTATCTAACTTATATTACTCTAAAAAATTATCTGCTTATCTACATAAAACTCTTTTTCAATAGTTTTAAAATTGATTGATTATTATTTTTTTTAACATTTACAATCTTGTCAGTTATCAAGGTAAGTTTTATTTATTTTATTTACTTATTTTATGTTATAATTTATTGTTTACTTTGAATCAATATTACTAAATATTGTTAAGTGATGAATGAAATGTAGTAATATTACATATTGAAAAGAGTTACATCATCTAATGTTTGTTTTGTTAGTATAATGTATATGGTGGACACACTAACAAACAATTCGGGTGAAGGTTATGTTTTCGTAGGCCTTATTGATCGATCGTCTTACCCAACCGGAGAGCCCAATTTTCCATCAACCCCACTTTGTAGTAGATCGCGTACCAAAGTGTTACTGTATTTGTATTATTTATATATTGAATGATTGTTAATAAAATAATAATTTTTTAGCGTTTGCAAAAGTCTCAAACATAAACAATTCTCTTGGCGTTACAAGAAATAAGAATTTATTATTCTTATTTTAATTGAATATTTTTCTATTAGTTATTGAAAATTATGACTTTTAGAGGTTTTATTATCAACCAAAGTAAATATGCCCTTTGAAATTTTATAAAATTTTAAAACTATGATTCTATTATACCTCCTTTGTGGGAAAATTCTAAATTTTTCAAATACCAGTTTTACTTAATCCTGGGAGCTTGGATACATTGACCGATCTTTCATTCTAGCAAATATAATATAGGTATTTTCTGGTTGCTTAGCAACAGTCCTACATATCTTGCCGCCTGTATAGTTATGCCCTTGACCTCCACAGAATAGCGTTTTCAAGCAATTATATAATAACCCCTATAGAGCAGGTGTTTCCAGTGAATTGTTGAAGCTTTAGTAGGTGTTTATATTATTAAACTGAATGATTATCATACATTTAATTGGATTGCACTAATTATTTGCAGTGATTGTGAATATTTTGCTCATATTCTAGTGTAATAAGGAGCCTTCTTAATGGGGTTTGTTATTCCTCAGGTCAGCTGTTCTAAAATAAAACAAAAGGACGTTGTCCTGTTCATAATGTCACGCCAATTGTTATATAAAGAGAGTTTCGTCTTCTTCTATTTAACTTTATATTTCACTATGAACAAAGTTAGAGCTATTTCTTTGAATTTTTGTATTAAATAGTGTTGAGTTTCGTATATGATTAATTCGGTTTTTACGCCCACTTTTTTTTTTTCTTTTGTAATTTTTGGTTGTTTACTTTTTCTTATGGCTTTTAGAGGGAATATTGCAATCGTGAAATGTTTTAAAATTGGGATTTGTTTTGGGCCTCTAAGTACATGAAAAAACCGCGTCGGACAATAATGTTTCGACAAAAAAAAAATAAACAGCAACCGGAAGTACTACTAAACTGAATTGTTTATTTTTTTTTTTTTTTTAATACTTTCAGAAAAGGCTTTCAACGATTTTCTTTAAAGTTCTATTTTATACACCTAAATGCTTATCACTTTTATTTGAAGCAGACATTTTTCCCGGCAGATTGATATTTGGAGTAATTTTAGTGTGCCCTCTAAAGTGCCCTTAATTTATGCTTTCCTGTAAAACGTCATTACAGTACAATGTACGGTTCTATCAACTTTATAATTTTAAAAGTAAATTAAAAGAATTCCAAGATGGAAGAAAATCGATTAACAGCCAGGGATGTGCAACTTTACATAATAGTGTTCTAGCTTTTTTGGCATTAACTTTAAACTTAGGATTAATCCTATCACTTGTTTTTGAACAATTTTTACGGATAAATTGATTTTATGTGGGGATTCTGGAGGGGGGACTCTTCGAGTTACGCTAAAATTTAAACTGCCGTCAAAAGATTTACCAAGGGGAAGTGACCTAGGACACTAAAGTGTAATATAGTCACACACCCACATAAACCATGTCCTTAAAACCAACAATGTAGACTCCCCCCCCTGCGTTTATATGTGCATTACAAGCTTAACATAAATCTTTAGTAAAAATTGCAGATTTGAAGAAATTATTTAATTAGAAATGAAATAATTGCATTAAGAGAAAGCCGTGTGAGTGTTTCATACCAATTATTCGTTATCGATGCATTTTTATGATGAGTAATGATTTAAAGTAAAGAGGTGTTTGTTATTTGTCCCATGTTATAGTGCACTTACTCTGAAATTATTAAAAATAATTTGCATAAGTTTGCAGGTAGATACTTAAATGTGTCATGGTTGTATTCGAAACGTACGATCGTTTTCTTCAATCAGCGTTTATATATTATTAGTTCTATGCTTAAAAAGGATTGGACAAAAATTAAAGAAAAAATTGTACTCTTTTATTATTTTTACTTTCTCTTACTCCTAATAAGAGGAAGTATTGTAATCGTGTCAAATTTTCGATATCGAGTTTTCACCGGAAATATCCGTTTTGAGGTCCCCTGAGTCCAAAAAAGTTGTTTTTAGCAAATTTTCTGTTGTGTGTGTGTGTGCATGTAAGTATGTTTGTATGTGAACAGCATAGCTCAAAAACGAAAAATCGTAGAAAGTTGAAACTTGATATTCCGTTTAGGTAGCAACATGGCATCTGGACAGTGGGGTCATCTGTCAAAATTCCTCAACCGGATAGGACAACTTACTTGTTTTTTTTTTTTACTTTTTTGCGTTTTTCTCAAAAAATGGCTCCGACGATTTTTTTTTAAACTTGGTATATCAACTACACATACAAAGGGCTACAACTTTTATTTGTAATGTTTCTCTGGGAAAATTCATTTAAGGGCATTTATGGGGGAGGGGTGGGATTAGGTTTTCATCTAAAGTGCTATTTCAGTTTATCAAACAATTCCATCACCTAAATAATGTTAATTAGAATTGAATATGTTGTTGAAATTCCGAGTTTCCAAAAAATCGGATAACCGGATGTTCCTTTAATTACCACTTTAGTAAATGTTTTTTCACTTTTCGCGTTTTTCTCGAAATTGGCTCCGACGATTTCCTTGAAACTTCCTAAATAAAGTAAACATACAAAGATCTACAATTTTTATTTAAAATATTTCTCTGGGATAATTCATTTAAGGGCACTTATGGGGGAGGATTGGGGTTACGTTTTTCTCTAAAGTGCTATCATAGTTGATTATACAATTCTATCATCTAAACAAAATTAATTAGAAATAAATAGATGGCCAAAATTCCAAGTTTCAAGAAAATTAGTAAACCGAAAGTGCGTTTCTACTGGACAGTTTTTTTATTTTAGATTTCGACGAATTTCATTAAATTTCGTACACAAACTATAAAATTTGTCAGTTACAATTTTGAGAACTTGAGTAAGAGAAAATTGTGTGAGTGTTTCACACCAGATTTTTTTTTTTTTTTTAATTTAAGTCAACATTAAAAGTCTTCTCAGTGCACTGCCGGCCTGCGGACAGTGTTCTTTCGTTACAAACAGCACTGTCCATCACCGGACAGTGAGTGTTGTTGAGGGTCCTAGGAAGGAAAAAATCAGCACAGCTGGTCCGGGTCCTCCGCGTGGGAGTCCAATACGCTAACCTTTCCTTCTTTTTTTTTATTACCTAATTTTCCTCTTATTATTAAATAATGAATGCCAGTCGAAGCACCAGTTCCCTTTATTAATTTCAAGAATATTTTGTAAAAGGTTATAATTGAAATGTATGGTTGTCAATATGGGGAGTGTTGTTAGCGATCAGAAGTGCAAGTTTCGCAGCCATCCTTTCCCCACATCCCGATCCTGTCCTAAGCACCCGTAACCTTCAACAACATTTACAATCTCTGAGAGTTGTTTTGCAGATGGAGAATGATGGTTAACGTTTAAAGAAGCAAAAAAATATAACTTTCAGACAAGAACGTGTTATTTTTCCCCTGCTCTGTTCATATGAACCACATCTAACCATGCGTTGATATAGTTAAATATGTAGGACTCAGTATAGATAGACGCCTGATATCGAACGTCAAGACTTGAACGAAACGCAATGAAAACAAAGTTACAGCCTACTGAAGTGACGACCACTGGACAGACGTTTAAAACTAAACTTTAAAGTATTTATCCGCTGTTAAAAAACCAATTTAGGCGAACGGAACTCGAATTATTACCCCGAACTAAACGTTCCAACATCCACCGCCGCCTCTAAAACCCTACAATCCAAAATTATTCCTTTTTGCTTATTCACCAGTGCTCCATTTTTTTATGTTTCTAACATGACTAGTTAATTCATCAGCTTTCCTAAGTATCCATTCCAGATATACCTTCTTCGACGAATGAGGCGACAGTGACTTCGTGATATCTTATTATAGTGTGTGGCGTGTCCACCGCTGTGATGATTTTTCCTTGATCGTCATTGTAATTCATGTTACTTGTTACGCTACTAAGCAGTTGTAATTTATACAAGCAGTTGTAAATTTTCAAATATTTTCAAAATAAATTTAAACAAAAATCAAGGTTATTTGAATTACTTAATGAGTAATTTATATGATTCATCAAGAATTAACTTTCATATTTAGTTTATATAGTTTTATGGAAGAGTGTTTTTTTTTTAAATCTCTAGTTGTATCGATTAGAAAACTATATACGAAACTTCGTTTTCATTTTCTTTTCAAAAGAACAATTTTATTAAAATTTACGAATAGTAAGACTTGAATAAATTTAAAGATATGCATGTTGATTAGACGGATTATCTGCGCGTCTTTGAAGAAATACTTTTAAAAGAATTCTCGTCTTTTTAATAATTTGATGTCTATAAGATTTTAGTTCCTTAAATCTTTTTCTTTTGTTTAGAAAGAGAAAGAGTTGAATCTGAGACAATAAAAGAAGAACAGCAAAAGCCTTTTTTAATGTGGTCTACGTTCCGACGTTATCTTCCCCCCCACACACACAACGAACCCTTTATTTCTCTTTATACTTTACTTTTATATTAATTTTCGCTTCCTTTTCTTTTTAAATCTGAAGCTGGTTTACTATTTTCTAAAAGAGATAACTACTATAGTTATTTCATTTCTATTTTCAGAGATAATACGCAGGACTTATTTCTTTGTCTTCTTCCAGTAATTATTCCTTTGTTTATATTTGCTTTATACTCTTTCTTTTCCTGTTTCCTCTAGAAGTTATGTAATAACAACGGATTTTTGCTGATTTATACGCCAGCTAGGTAACTAAGATACCTGGCTTTTTATCTCATCACTGAAATTCATAAAATTAGCTTTACAATTCCGTCCTTTCTACATTTAGGCATTCTCAGAGATCTTAATTCTCTACTGTTCCATTATAATTTAGTTCGGGTTATTTTTGGCTGTTATTCTTTACTGTTTCTGACTCCTAGGAAGAGGAAATATTACAATCGTGCCAAATTTACGAAATTGAAGTTTTCCAGAGCAAGACACGGAAGATTTCGGGAAAAATCCATCAACCGGAAGTGCTACTTTACTGTTTTTCGTATTTTTGTTGTTTTTTTTGGAAAACGACTCCAGTTATTTTCTTTAAACTTCATATATGTACTTTCTACACACAAATACTTATAACTATAATTCTAGAGAAAATCTATTTTTGGAGAATTCTGGGGAGGGGGACAATAAATAGCATATATCGCTTCAGTATAATGTCCCTCTGAAGGGAGGGAAATGAGATTGGCAGTTCTCTGTAGGTCGAAAGAAACCTTAAAAGATGATCAGGTCAGATCTGTTACTAAGGGCAATGGTAGTGAATGGGACCAGCCTATTTTATTTAACTTACTGCTAAATTATATTGGGCAAAACGCCGCCGGCCGTCAGTGACTACCAGAAAATCTTATAAACAAATAAACAGTAGTCTTATAGACAGCAAAAGACTAAAAAATTCAGAATTTAGCGCCAATGGTCTTTAGAAATGTTTCAAAACTTAAGAAGAACAAAAATTTAATTAAATAAATCAAAATGGACAAACTATATTATTTTATTCTTATATTATTTATTTTTTAAAATAAAAATTAATGCAAAATTGAATTATTTCTCGGTTATTAACATTATCACTTTTTTTTTACTTTCTTTTACTCTCCTAGTAAGAGGAAGTATTGTAATCGTGTCAAATTCGATATCAAGTTTTCACCGGAAATACCCGTTTTGTGGTCCCCTGAGTCCAAAAAAGTGTTTTTTAGCGAATGGTCTGTGTATATATATATATATATAAACAGCATAGCTCAAAAATGAAAAAAACCGTAGAAAGTGAAACTTAATATTCCGTTTAGTTATCACCATGGGATCTGACTGTACGTTATCTGTGAAAATTCCTCAACAGGAAGTAAGTTTTTTTTTTTTTTTTTTTTTTTACTTTTTTGCGTTTTCTCAGAAATGGCACACGACGATTTTCTTCAAACTTGTGTCAACTACACATACAAAGAGCTACAACTTTTATTTGAAAATTTTCTCTGGGAAAAATTCATTTAAGGGCATTTTTCGGGAGCGGTGGGGTTAGGTTTTCTCTAAAGTGCTATTTCAGTTTATTAGACAATTCTGTCATCTAAATAATTTAATTAAAATTGAATATTTTGTTGAAATTCTTAATTTGGAAAAAAATCGGATGACCGGAAGTGCGTTTACTTGACACTTTACTAAATGAATTTTTTCACTTTTTCGCGATTTTCCAAAAAAAAAAAAAATGGCTCCGACGATTTTCTTGAAACTTCATATATAAACTAAAGTACAAAGATCTACAACTTTTATTTAAAACATTTCTCTGGGAAAATTCATTTAAGGGCACTTTTAGGGGAGGGGTGGGGTTATGTTTTTTTATAAAGTTAATGTATTAACAATCCATCCACCAAAATTAATTAGAAATAAATAGATGGCCAAAATTCTTAGTTTCACGAAAATTAGTGAACCGGAAGTGCCAGAGTGTTTCACACCAGATTTTTAAATTTATTTTATAATATATTACATTGCATAGGAATGAATATGTTAGAAGCTCGCACAGATGCAGACGTTTGAACACACGTGTGTACATGTATATAAAAAAAAGAAAGATAGAGTGCGTTTCACTCGTAACTTTCGCTAAGAATAGTCACAAAAAATTAAAGCATTTCTATTTTGTCCTATCAATACATTCCTAACCAGATAAGGTCACATTGATAACTTCAGCATGTGGTTTATATCTTTATACTTTATATGGATATCCATAATTATATGTGCTTGGTGATTGTATTTTTTGATTAATCATTCCAAGCGGATTGACTGGTCTATTATGTTTTGAATTCTAAATATTAAACTTCTTTGAACTTGTTCAGTAGTTACATTACTCCCAGTTTCTATTTATTATTAGGTCATTTTATTGGCCTAAAGAATATTATTGTAGGAAAACTTTTAAATATTTATATTTTACACTTGAATAATTATTTATTAATATTTCTATTTACAATTGTTCTAATTTATTATAGAAGTCGGTCAGTGATATAGTGGTTTGTTTATCGCTTTTTTTTATTTATTTATGGTTAGTAAACTTTATTTATATTTGATAAAAGAATTTTTTTTTTTAAATATATATGGAAACAGAAATAATTAATAATTGATGTCATAAATCTCCACTTTATCATTAGATCAATAATTGTTAACAAAATTAGGTAAATATTTTTCACAAAATTTCATTATTATTTATTTAAAATATAAAATAAGTTTAATTTACGGTTGAATATATTTACTTTTATAGCTAATTAGAATAATTTTAAATTCATAAAATAAAAATTTCTATCTGGCATGAATATTTTATTGAAATTAGGAATTATCCTAACCTAGATAATATTATAATGATGTATATTTCTTTAAATAATTGAGTTTATAAGAATTTTTTTTTTTTTCTACATCTTCTTGTTTACACATTCTCTTAATCCTAGTCAGAATTTCGAAGTTGAGTTTTTATGGAAATATACATCACGAAAAAGTATTTAATGGATCCGAAGAGCAAGAAGCAGACATTAAATGAACAAAAACGTTAGTTACTCCCCACCTAGACCAGGACTAGGGAGGGAGAATTCGATTCATATAAATAGAGCGACAACACAACAGTTAAGGACAATTTTACAACAGTAGCTATTTACTAACTTCTCATTACCCAGCCAGTCTATCTCTTTATTATTCTCTCACTACTTAATTTCTATTTTAACTGTAACGCCCTTGCAGATTGTGTGTTTTATTTATTATACAGTGTTCAACATATTGTAACGTTTTTCCATCTAAACTAGCTACTGCAACTAGTTTTAAGTGGGTTCATTTAGATAAAATACTTTAAACTTCAATAAGAAAAACACCAATTTATTTTTTACACAATAAATTACAAAATACAACACTTAATAATAATTACTTTACAGTTTAAACCACAAAAGTTCAGTTTTTTCACTTTTTAAACACTTTTCATAAACGTACACTTAGTTTGTAACAAGAAACTCGGCAAACTCTCTGTTGTCCCATTATTTATACCGGTGGAGAAGGGTCTAGAAATTTCTCAATTCTTCTAGAAAGAGCTAGAGCGCGCCACCAGCGCTT
Source organism: Triatoma infestans (assembly GCA_011037195.1). Taxonomy (NCBI): domain Eukaryota; kingdom Metazoa; phylum Arthropoda; class Insecta; order Hemiptera; family Reduviidae; genus Triatoma; species Triatoma infestans. Next base: position 33,545 of record JAAEAF010008867.1, on the reverse strand, counting down.
CCCAGCGGCCACTAGGAGAACTTGAGGTACCTGCTTTCTCTCTTAGATGGCACCAGTGGCTGCGTTACAATATCATCTAGTTTATTTCTATCTCATTCCTTAATCCATGCTCTCTAATTCCCTCTCCTTTCTTACATCCATTATAGTGTATGTGCGTACAAAATATCTCATAAAACTATAAGTGTAGAAAGCTGAAACTTGATCTTCTATTTAGGTAGTACCACAACCTTATTTGAAACGAGGTTTCGTTTACAAATCCATCAACTAGAAAATACTACCTTTATAAACGATTTTTTTTGTTTTCACTTTTTCGCGATTTTCTCGAAAATGGCTTCAATGATTTTCTTTTAAACTTCCTAATACTATCTACACAAATAAAAGCCTATTATTTTTATGGAAACATTTCTCCATTATTTGATTGGAAGGGGGAAGGGGATTTCTGGAGGAGGAGTAAGCTTTCCTCTAAAGTACCACTTCACTACAATTATGACCTACTACCTGTATAATATTGAAATATTGTGGAAAGAATTGGTAGAATTTCCAAATTTGATGAAAATCGGTCAAACGGAAATACGACTTTAGAGCATAGATTTCTGAGAGTTTCGTAATTTTCTGGAAAACGGCTGGTGGGGGAATTTTGTTTGATGTTGGAACGCTAACTATTCATCTATAAAAATATTACTTTTATTTGAAACATTTATCTAAGATCAATCATTTTTAGAGATTTTGTGGGTGTATTATGTAGATGGGTTAAGATAAACATTTAAATTACTGCCATAATAAGTTTTGTTGATTGGGTCAGGGTTGGCTGCCTCATGGCCAGGTATACAATATCTAAAAACCTCCAGCACATTTTTTTTATGTCAAGCTCAACAAAATGATCATAAACATTGTAATTTTTATGAAAATTTAAATTGTATTAAATGATGTGAGAGAAAGACGTATGAATATTTCACACCAGATTTCTATTTTAAATTTTATTTGGAATATTTCGCTTTTTATTATACCTTTTATTATTTCTGAATAAGGAAGAAATATACGGGATAAGGAAGTCTTGACAGATTGCCGTAATTCACTGAAGATCACCAATGCATAATCTTAGGGAATGCAGGTTAAGCTGAATCAGAAACGTTTTCTTTAACACAAAGTAATTCCAAAACAATAAAATTGTGGATCAGTTTTCCACAAACTGCGCTATAAAAGTTCAAACCGAAAGTTATCAAACAAAAAGGTCTTCGGTTAAAATTACAATTTTACAGAACGCCTTACTAGCCTTGCATTGTTTCTTAAAACCATTTATTTTTCTTCGAGAATATTTGTTTTTTAAGAAAAGTTCTGGGAGAGTGGAATAATGAAAAATGCTTTTTTTCCTTTAAAAATCCTTTCCTACAATATATATCTTTCCAGCTCCCTCCTTCATTAAGGTACTATAACAATAGTTATAAAAATTCTGGTCTTTTTATAAAAAAAAGAAAAAAAATTCTATAGGATTTTTAAAAAAAAAGGTAAGAGATGACTACAGTTACCACCGAATTTCTATTTTAAATTTAAAACTGTGGGGGTCAGCCAAGCATTCCAACATCTATCGTCTTCAGCCACTTCAATCAAAAATTCTTGGCCGCATAACTAACGCTCCATTATTATTATTCTTATTATTCCCAAAAGGGGAGGGAAGTAAACCCTACGCTATCCAAAGCCCCCTCGGGCCCATATAGCTACCCCTAAAGAATACCTACCACTGGGACTAGAATGACTAGAAAATCCAGGCCCAGGTTTTAACCATCTAAGTTTCACAACAGACCGAACAAATCGGACCAAAACCTTAAAAGGACACAGCTTAAGATCCTCTACCGACATCCTATTCCGGCCGAAGGTCCTAAACCTAATCTCCTCACAACCCAAACAATTCGTCATCAAAGGCATGGGTGTTTCCTCCTCAGTTTCACAAACTCTACAAAAAGGGTCAGGCACAAGTCCCATTATATAGAGATGTCTCCTTAAACCACAATGCCCAGTGAGGAATCCAACCAGATACCTGAGGGAGGTCCGTGAAAGACATCGGACCCCACTACTCAAAGCTCCGTCCGGGCCCCCCAATGAGCATTTTAGACTGCCGACAACCCACTGCACTCATCCATAAGGATGAGTGCTGTGAGGTCATCCACGTCTGAAAGTCCGACAAACATGTGTCAGAAGACACACCAACAGCAGGCTCTGGACCAATGAAAGGGAGAGAGGCACCTAATTTGGCAAACCTATCCACCGCCTCATTCCCAAAAATTCCCATATGACCTGGAACCCAGACCAGAAGCACATCCTTTAATGAAGAAAGATCTTCCAGTCTTCTAGAACATTCCAACACCAATCTGGAAGTGAAGACACATGAATTAAGCGCCTTCAACGCAGCCTGGCTGTCCGAGCAGATACAAACACCTTTTAAATTAGTGTTACGCACCCCCTCATCCAAAATACAGCAAAGAATTGCATAAACCTCAGCCTGGAAAACGGTGGCCCACTCACCAAGAGGCGCTACCAAATGATCTCCCGTCTCAAAATAGACGGCAGCCCCAGACTTACCATCCATCCTGGAACCGTCCGTGTAGCATCGGAGATAATTCTCCGGAATCACACCAGACGGACCCAGGGTTAACCAATCTTCCCTAGAAGGCAACCTAACCCTGTAGGAATGACCAAAGACAAAAGTCTTCAAATTCCTATCACTAATGCTCCATACTATGTCTCCAACAAAACTATCCACAATGATCTCAATATACATTTCTTACCGACTTAATTCCAGCTCGCTGTAAAAAGTTTCATTCCCGCCTCACTGAACATCCTAATCCTCTAATTCATCCACCTGTCATTCCTTCCGGGCCGCTCGACTTCCTCGACGTAGGAGGTCAGTAAATAAAAGTCACATGGAAAGTCACCAATGAGTGATAACTCCCACACGTCCATACTTGTTATCATATTTACTAGTTGTAGGAGCATTGCTTCTGCAATTGTAAATTTCAAAGAAATAAATAAATAAATTAAAACTGAAATAATAAACGCTAAGAAAATATTTTAATTAATTTTTTCCCTGCTTTACTTTTTCTTTAATTAATTATCTGATTGACATATCCTTCTTGGTAAAGAAAGTTTTTATTGACTTGACCACCTTCATTGAATAAATTTAGCTAATGTTTGTTTTTTTATTTAATTGATTTGCTTTAATGACATAACTTGAATAAAATTAAAGTTTAGTTTGGTTATTTTTGTTTGTTTGTTTGTTCTGAAAATATTAAAATATATTTTTTTATTTGAATTTACTGTTATTTTCGCTATAAAATATGATGAAGTTCAAGGTTATTGTAACGTAATCGTCCCAATTTATTGTTGTTTATTTATATTTGATATTTTGTATGTCCTTTTCATTATTATTTATTTTTAGATAATACATTTTTACTTTCTCTTACTTCTGATTAGAGGAAGTATTACTTTCTTTTCTTTTTTTATTTTTTATTTTATTTTGAAGGGGGGGCCAATGCACCGCGACTCATTTCGATCTATTGTGCTTGCCCCTGGGTGCCGCAGGCTATTACCCACAGCACCCGAACAGATATCCTTCTCTGAACATCCGTTCTACAAAACCTCCATCAGGTTGAGATCCCTAAGGAATCCCAATACCCTGACGGGCTCTAGAGAGGGTATATCCCTGAAATGTAATGGTGTGATGATGTGTGTTTGTAGTAAGTAACACGAGCGGTTTCGTATAAGGGCTTGTAAGTATGTTTGAGGAAAAGATAGAAGTATTAAGAATAATTAAGAAATCGCCACTGTTAACAATTACTATAATCTGTTAAAATAATAACAACTTATTTGATATTATAAACTTATTTAATTTATTGTGAAACTGGCACTGATACTAAGAGAGCGATTCCTGAAGTGTTCTATTCTGGCTTTGGAAGCAGAATACCTCTGTATTGTTTGAAAGCAGAAGTGAGACTGTCCTAAGGAATGCTCTCTAACAAAGCAGTTGGCCAAGTCGCATTTTATTAAATTTTGTGCCTTTATTTCCCTACTAGCAATGACCCCAATTTACAGCACCTGACACTAAAATACACTTTTTTTGAAGTTAAATTCACAGCACTAAGATAATTATAAAATATTAAAAAGATACTATTTTGGATACTATAAAATATTCGAAACTCTAAACTAATATGTTTCTATTTCGTTCTTCCACTACATCCCCCTCCTCCACCTAGTAGCTACGCAGGTTCTTGAATCTTCTCTGAGTGGCAGCCTCGCAGTCTGTTAGGAGATGTAGTGGAGTTTCCTCCAGCTCCCCACAGAATCTGCATGAGCTGTCACTTTCCAAACCCAGCTTCACCAGGTGTCCTCTAAGTCGGCAATGCCCCGTGAGGAAACCCGTAAGAACTCGGAGCTTGTTCTTGCTCAATCCGATGCAGTTTCCTCCGATCTCCGTTGGTTATAGTTTCCCAAGGAGATCTTAGCTTGTCGCAAACCGGGGAGGGAGTACCCACAAACAGCAGGAGATCTCCTTGTCTCCTCCTGCTTCCTAAGTTCCTCCAACAGAAACTGATCGCTGACCCCACAAAAAGGTTCCGGCCCTAGGAGCGGAGTCCTAGCGCCTAACTTGGCCAGGACGTCGGCCATCTCATTCCCTTCAATGCCAACACGCCCCGGCACCCATCACAGGGTAACTTTGTTCCTCCTGCCTAGATTATTAAGTTTACTTAGGCATTCCCAGACCAGAAGTTATTACTTACGATCGTGTCAAATTATTGAAATTGAATTTTAAAAGGAAGTACATATTTTGAGAGATCCTCTGTGTAACGAAATAATGTTTTTTGCGAATGGTCTGTCTGTCTCTCTCCTTCACTGTGTGTGTGTGTGTGTGTGTGTGTGTGTGTGTGTGTATATATGTATGTATGTATGTATGTAGTATGTATGTATGTATGTATGTATGTATGTATGTGAACAAAATAATTCAAAATCTAAAAAATGCAGTATGGTCAAAGTCTTGGTATTCCATTAGAGATAGCACCACTGTGTGACGATAAAGTTTTGTTCAAAATCCATCATCAACCTACAGTACGACTTTACATAATGTTTTTTCTTCAGTTTTTCACGATTTTGTCGAGTCATTTTTTTTATTAAGTATTTTTTCCTAGGAAAATTTTTTACTGTAAGGTTGCTAGTACAATGTGTGGTTCTACCACCTATATAATACAAAAGTATATTAAATGTTTTGCTAGAATTCCAAATTTTAAGAAAGTTCTTCCTCTTCTTCTTTTTCTTCTCTGGCTCTACGATCCATGAAGCATCTTGGCCTCCTCAATTACAACTGCTCACTCTGCCCTATCCTGGGCCAATCTACGCCATCTCCTAACCCCCAACTCTCTCAAATCCCGCTCCACCCCTTCCAACCATCGCGACCTTGGTCTTCCTCTTCTTCTCTGTCCTCCTACAGGTGCCCGGCACATATCTTTTTAGGGATACTGTGATCCTCCATTCTCACCGCGTGCCAAATCCATTTAAGCTTTCTTCTCTTTATAAATCCAACCAAATCCTCATTTTTGTACAAGTCTCGTAATTCCAAATTTGTCATTTTCCAATCCTCCCCCATCTTTAACTGGTCCAAATATTTTTCTCATAGTTTCTTTTCCAATATACTGAGAAGGCGCTCATTTCTTCTTGTTTGGGACCATGTTTTACTCCATTATTTAAGAAAATTGTTTAATCAAAAATGCTAAGTTATTGAATAGATGTTTAGTTCCAGCGAAAACCACTGTACTACGAATTTCCTTGAACTTGTAATGCTGGTTGCATAGTTAGAAATGCCTATCACCCTTTTTTTTTTTAAATATTTTTTCCAGTAACATTGATTTTAAGAGGTTTTGACGTTAAATTTTAAATGTTAGCTTAGATTTCTTCGATATTATTGCCAATCTCTTCTGGACTTCACTGTAATTACTTCAACTTTTACCTGCTAATAGGTAGGTACATGTACCCCCACCACCGCTACCGTCAACTCTATGTCAGGGTTTCCAACTGGGAAGGACAAAAAAAATAGAGGATATTTTTCAAAAATATTTAATTTTGATTGCGCCTTGATTATTATATTGCCATCAGTTAAAACGGATAAAAACGGTATTTGGGAAAATGATTGCATTATATTTTCTATAAATATGAAGCGAGAACATTATCTGCGATAAGTACATTTAGTTTTGTCTTTTCAGATAAAATTCTTAGTTTAGCTATTTTCAAATCATCAAAAATTTTTGTTAAAAGTTTGTTTGCTCAAGCTTCAGAGTTAAATATAAAATGGTGTTATCATGTGTGAAAAGCTAAAGTTCCTTCAACAGCTGATACTTCGTAATCCTATGCTATCCAAAGCCATTCTGGGCCCATAAAGCTACCCTAAAAGTTCGGAGCCTCTCAGTGCACTGCCGGCCTCCGGATAGTGGTCTCTCGTTGTAGACAACACTGTCCATCACCGGACAGTGAACTGTAAGAGGCTGCTAGGAAGAAAAAAAATCTAAGGGCAGCAGTTGGACTTGAACCCGGGACCGCCGCGTTGCTAGTCCAGCGCGCTACCACTGAGCTAATCCTTTCCTTTTCGTGATGGTTTAAAACATTTAAACTTAGTTCTTAGTTTTTCAGTGAACAAATACTTCCGTTTACTCATTTCAGGGCAAAAATTGAAAAAAAAAAAAAATCAAAACAATTAACTCGAATTTATAATAATATTGCTATTATGATGACTTAAAACTTATTTACTTATTTATTTATACGTCAGATTAACGTTTGTTATTGCAATTTACAAAGGAAATGAATGAGAACAGGTTCACAAAAAAAAAAAAACCATAAACATTACCGGAGGCGGTATGTGTACTGAAAGATAAGAGGGTTAGGAAAAAAGACGAATGGAATTATTGACGATCGCGTCAATTTCGGCTTTATTTGTATGCACCGAGTTTTTGTATAACATAATATTTAAATGTCGGCTTATTTAAATCAAAAAAGAGAATATTTTGAGCATATTTGTAAAAAGAGAGGGAACAAAAGAATTTCCTTAAAAAAGAGAATATGTCTTGAAAAGAGACCTGTTGGAAATAAAAATATTAAGGGTTAAAAAATTGTTAATTTTACAATTATATTTTCATTGCAGTAAGAGAAAGTCGTGTATTGTTTTGTAATAGAATTTTTTCTTTAAATTCTTGACTTTTTCTTTTCTCTTTTTTTTCCCATCAAGGGAATGTACGGTTTAGTAATTCTGGTTTTTCCTGATTGGCGTCTGCGACGTCATATTTAATATTGGCTTTCAGTCCACCGGAACGTGTTATTCATTTTTTTTTTGTGTAAAAGTAATTTATTTAAAGAATTCTTTTTTGGAGTTACTTCATATTTTTTAAATAAATATCATCTCTTTTTGGCATGTTTACTTATAGAAGCTCTTTGAGTAGAACTTAAATTCAATTTTCTTTAAATATTTAATAAATTAACCCCCTCTGAAGAGGTACTAGGTAGATTTCTCAAAGAAGACGGGGTCAAAGTAATTGATAGGATTACTGGACCTCAAAAAATAGAATGAGCATAATGTCAGGATTACCCATTTACTGGTGGGTGGCCTAATGAAATGTGTATATCTCCCTTGACTCTCTCTCCCCCGTCGGCAAGCAGGATGGTCAAGAGGGGAAGACAGAACGGGAGCAATCTTACTTATCACGCTCCGACCGCGTTTGGAAATAAAAACACCGATCTGGATGGTGAGTATGGTTGGGGTGAATGCCGTCCCAGCTCAAGAGGAAATGTTTCTAATGGAAAATTTGAGGGGCGCTAATGACCTTAGTAGTTGATACACCAAAAAAAAAATTATTTATTTTTTTTTTAAAGGCACTTAAAAAAATTATTAAAAGGAAGTGAAAAGACTTTTTTATAAAATTAAATAAAACAGAATTTACTTTAACAACGTTGCTTGAAATCATTATACGAGGTGTGTAAATTTAGTAATGAGACTGATTTGCTAGTGTTCGATCTGGCAACACTGGAGACGCGGCGCATGCGTGGTAGGGCAAGTAAACATCTGATACACGTCCAGTGCAAATTTGAAAATGCTAGAGTTGTTGCACAGTCCGTAGTGACTCTTTTTGTGAGCAAGGTTTTTTTCAGTGCGTTTTAAAAATGAGTGACATCAATTACGAGCAACGTTGTGCTATCAGGTTTCGCTTCAGACTTGGGCACAGTGCAACGGAAACGTTTGAAAAACTGTGCCAGGCCTATGGAGACAATGTTTTGTCGAGAGCACAGGTTTTTAGATGGTTTAAGTCGTTTGCAGAAGGAAGGGAATCAATTGAAGACGAGCCTCGCAGCGGAAGGCCTTCATCTTCAAGAACCGACGAAAATGTTGGCAGAATCCGCGATCTCGTGCGTTCAGATCGTCGTTTGACAGTCCGAATGATCGGCGAAGAGTTGAATTTGACTCACACAACCGTTCATGAAATTTTGACTAATGAATTGGGGATGAGAAAAATTTGTGCAAAAATGGTTCCGAAAAATCTTTCACAAGAGCAAAAAAACATCAGAAAGGAAATGTGCCTTCACTTTTTGGGAGCAATTGAAAACGATCCCAATTTTTTGGAACGTGTTATTACGGGAGACGAGTCATGGGTGTTTGAGTATGACCCAGAAACTAAGCGTCAGAGCATGCAGTGGCACACTTCAACCTCTCCAAGGCCAAAAAAAGCAAGAATGAGCAAGTCAAAAATCAAATGCATGCTGATAGCCAAGGAATCGTTCACAAAGAATTTGTGCCTCAATGCCAAATTGTAAACCAACATTTTTACCGAGAAGTTCTTGAGAGACTTCGAGAAAGAGTCATGCGTGTGAGACCAAACATCAAAAACAAGTGGGTGTTGCATCTCGACAATGCTCCGTGTCACACCGCGATTTCTGTTAATGAGTATTTGGCCAGTAATAACATTCCTGTGACTCCTCAGCCTCCTTATTCACCCGACTTGATCCATGTGACTTTTTTTTGTTCCCCAAATTGAAAAATCACCTCAAGAGGGACGTCATTTTGGAACATTGGAGAATATTCAAACAGCTGTAACCGACCAACTGAAGTCTATTCCAGTATCCGAGTTCCAGCACTGCTATGACGAATGGAAGAATCGTCTTCAGCGTTGTGTGGCTTCCCAAGGTAGTTAGTTTGAAGGGGACAATGTTGAATTGTAATTTTATTTGAATAAAAAAAAGATAAAAAATCAGTCTCATTACTTAAGTTACACACCTCGTATATGTCTCATCACATAAAACCAAAAAGAATATGAATTCTGATAAAGTTTGATTTTTTTTCTGTTTCAAATGAATGGAAGCAAAATTATTAATTATTATTGTCACTGTGTAATTTAGATACAATTATAAATAATATTCCTAAATTTTACTAATGCGACACACGATACAAATATAATGTACCGGTAGATAATGTAGATTATAGAGATCTCTCTAACATCTTATTATAAAAAATTACCTACTATTTATATTCATTAGTAAAAACATCTAATTATAATTATAATAGAAGCATTTGTATAAATATTATATTTTATTCAAATAGGTTACAATTTTACCTGTAATTTAATAGTAATTAAACGAAATAAAAAAATTAAAAAAAACAGTTGTTGAACAATTAGCGTGACTGTGGCTACAACAATCCTCTTGCTTCTGTTGTTTATTAATCTCAGTTGTTGTTATTCAGGTAATTTGATAAAATAACTCCTCTAGCTGTTTGTTCTTGGCTACATTATTTATACTAAATTTAGAATATTTTTATCTCGTTAATTATTTATTTTATGTTAGTTTTTATAATAATAATAATAATTATTATTATTATTCTCATTCTCAGCTTTTTCCGCCGGTATTTAAGATGAGGTATGGGTTCAAACCAAGCACTCTCACCTGTTTAACCAAAAAGCTTTCTCACCAACCTGCAAAAGCTTAAAATGACAAGACTTCTGTATCTGGATATAAAAAATCTCTTGTCTTAGCCCTAAAGATCTTAATGCTATCATGCAGGGCTTGCGGAATTATCCCAGTTACTGATAGGACTATAGGACCAACATAAAATTTTTCTAATTTCATATATTGGTAATCTCTTCTTCTAAGTCCTGGTACTTGCGGCACCTTTTCGCTGAGAGTACCCTGAATGTTATGATCACCGGGAATAGCAATATCGATCAATAATTATTATTATTATTATTATTATTATTATTATTTTCATTAATTTTTATCCTCACATCTTTAATAGCCGAAAAAAGGAAGTGAGATCGTAAACGGCTACAAGAATTTTCTCTAAACTTCATTTTTCCATTGACGTACTTAATTTCCATTGACATTTTTCTGGGATTTATTTTTTTGGGGAATTTTAGGGGTTAGTAACGTTAAGTTTACTTGTAAAGTTCCACTGTGGACTTCTAATAATGATACCACTGTGGCCAGAGCCCAACTAAATGTAAACATTGCAATTTTATAGAAACATTTTTCAATTAAATTATATTAATTGCTGGTAAGAGAAAGTTGTGTGAGTGTTTGACACTAGATTTGATGCAAAATAATTTATATCTTAATACTGTTCTCTTAAATATATACTGTTTAATAAAAGTACATCAAGATAATTTCTTACTTTTCGAATCATTATACAGATTTTTTATTTATTATAGACATTTTTATCTTGGCCTTAATTTTTTTTTTTTTTTTTTTTTTTCCCCCCAACTGTAGCTCAGTATTTTATCTACGAATCTATCTTTGTTCTGAGTTATGTTTGTAACTGTCATTATGAGTTTCAGTCTGTAGATCACTAGTTTTATAAAAATGGTTGATCTATCATAGAGATCTTTCCATCTGCATAATTACGTATTTACAGTTGAATTGGGTTGTTCACTATAAATCATAACAAAATTCACTTTAAAATCGGCCGGGGGGAGGGGGGAGATATATTTCCGCTTAATGTTTTTTATTTCCAATGAAGTCCATTTCTTTTTTCTCTCTCATTTTTTTTTTTTATTTTTATTGATTGATAACCTCAAAATAAAAATTGACGTTGATAAACTGCGTTTAAATGCTCTGTTTTCATCCTTAGAATTTTCCATTATCATTTAATAAATAATAGATTTAATGTAAAATTTGTAAAAAAAAAAAAAAACACTAAATTTTATATAACAATTAGATAATTTTATGTAAACATTTTCAACCCACTTTATTATTGCCTTTTGTCCATCATGAGAAGAAGGCTACGCTGTTCTATAAATATATAATAATACCAATTGAAATGTTACTAGTGACAGTAATTCAGATACCATTATAATATATTTATATAAAGATTCTACATAATAGTTTAACTCTATTCCAAATATATTTATATATATATATATATACGAGTATATCCACGGAGGGAAGTACACGTGCTTGAATACCCAAAAATTTTCCTGAGTTTTTCTAATAAGTAATGCTTCAACAAAGTTCTTTGTAGTAGAAGATTTACTTCAAAGGGATTTTTATATTAATTTAAAAAAAAAAAAAAAAATTATTCATTGGATTAATTTATTTTGAAAAGAATTATTACTTGATGAGATCAAAACAACGACTCAATAGAAATAATAATATTAGGGTTTTGCCGTAGCTTTTTATTCTTATATATTTTTCACCCATTAGCAGTAGGCTTATAGGAAAAAATACGAATTCTCTCACTCCTGTTAATACAATTATATATAAAATGTCAAAGTTTTTTTAAACTTCAGATTTTGCTCATTTATCCGAATATAAATATAAAGATAATGGACAGCCAATAACAACCTATACGAACCTATCAACCAGGCAGATAGGAAAGTTAAAGAGCGCTCCAATAACATTGATTCAAACCCATATTATTGTAATTTAAGACCACAAATTTCGCAAAGCTACCTAAAAAATATATATATATATATATATTTTTGGAAAAATACTTCAAACAAAAGTGATAGGTTTATGATATTTCTAGGTTTCCGCGGTCATTTTCATGAAAAATTCTTCGAGTTTCCGGGTTGTGACCGCGTTAGAGTGGTTTGCTAAAAACCGACGTATCGCCAATGTTGCAATGAGCCTCTTTTCAGGGTCGGTTCATCTTAAAACCAATAAGACCAGGGGGGGTCCCTTGTCCCTAAAGAGCTCTATTAGCACTTGTGCAAATAGATGTGTGATTGTTGGAGTGAATGCTTTTTAGAGAATATGGAAAATTCAAAATACAGTACATATTAGAAAAGTTCATGCAAATAAATATACTCATATTAGTCCAATAGGTATTTAGCCTTTTGAGCACCTTAAAAAAAAAAAAGTGCCCTTAAATGAATTTTCCCAGAGAAATGTTTTAAATAAAAGATGTAGATCTTTGCATGTTTACTTTATATATGAAGTTTCAAGAAACTCATCGAAGCCATTTTTGAGAAAATAATCGCGAAAAAGTAAAGAAATCATTTAGTAAAGTGTTAAAATAAACGCACTTCTGGTTATCCTATTTTTTCAACTCGGAATTTCAATAACATATTTAATTATAATTAACATTATTAAGAAGACAGAATTGTCTAATAAAATAAAATAGCACTTTAGGAAAACCTAACCCCACCTCTCCCCGGAAGTGCCCTTAAATGAATTTTCTCACACACACACCCACATACCATTTGCTAAAAACCACTTTTTTGGACTCAGGGGACCTCAAAACGGGTATTTCCGGTGAAAACTCGATATCGAAAATTTGACACGATTACAATCCTTCCTCTCACTAGGAGCAAGCGAAAGTAAATATATATATATTTCTGAACGATGGCTTTTTTCTTTTTTTTACCCCCATTAAAAACTGGTTAAAGCTATTGCCGACGATGCGACGAGCCTTGATATCTGATGACTTCGACTGCGACTTCTCTGGGTATTGCATTTTTGATAACTACAACCACTTTAAGTATTATTATTATTATTTTTTTTTTAATTTAAGGCGAGTCAACATCTGTGGTCATTGGTGCCCGGGGCCCTTAGTGCATTGCCGGCCTCCGGACAGTGTTCTCTCGCTACAGACAACATGCCCATCACTGGACAGTGAGCTGTAGAGACTCTTAGGAAGATACTTTAAGTATTAAATAAAACTGAATAAATCGTTCTCCCTGAGAAATCCTACACTCTTCTTCTTTTTGCCCTGGAATTCTGTGAGTCCTGCCTCTCGAGGAATTGCATGTAACCAAAATTTTTTGCATAAATAAAACACTTTTCTCTCAACAAATTTTATCAAATACATTTTTACGAATATATTCTTAAATTGGATGAAGTTGTCTTATCATTTCATCATGAATCTGGATTTATCTCGATATCGCATCCTACAAAAGGAACAACGGTTGATATCTCGGGATTCGCACAAAAGTAGATCATTCAGAGGTGTTTGATATGCCAACTGTTTGGTTTCAATTACTCTTTGGTCCACCCAGCTCCAGCTCACTTTCGCACTTAATCCACTTCTACCAAAATTTTTCTACAGTATACGACTTCAAACACAATCACACTCAAGCTAGTTGTATTCTTCATTGTATTCATTCTATCTTCAATGCGGTGTGTTGGGGCAGACGTCATATTCTTCTGCCCTACTCGCGTCGAGCCTATACTATCACCATTGCAATAAGAATTTTATTTGCAGCCTTCCTAAATAATGAATGTTGTTCGAGTTTGATCAATTCGAGAGTGTATCTCCATATCATCATTACCAATCTTCTTTTAACATTAAACCAAAAGATACTAGTAACACCAATGTGCTCGCTCCCAGCTTTCAGCTCTTTATTCAGAAATCTCTTCTTTGTAATGGCCACTCACTTGGTTTTCATTAGATTCAACATCTGGCTCCGTTACTGCTTTTTGCCGGGACAACTTTAATCAGCTTCTGCAGACCTAGTAAGTTCGATAGTAACTGGACTGTATCATCAGTGTTTAATAAATTATGCACGAGAACTCCATTTACTGTCGAAGTCCTATGTCGAAAGCGTTCAGAACATTTTGGAAAATAGCTTCAGCATACATATTGAAGAGCAATGGCGACACTATACACCCCTCCTCTCAAGAGATGGAGACGGAGACCTTTTCGAGCGGCAGTAACGTTCTGTCTCAGAACCTGCTGTGGAACTTGTGACGTTCCTCATAAAGCTACACCGGACATAATTGCACAAAAATGCTAGTTCCTGCTTAGCAAAAGCGATTGCACAGTTGGCTCATAACAGCTCGAATGCAGCGGGCCAAAATAATGGAGAAATTTGTTGCCCTCACCTCTTTTCTGTTTATGATGAACATTACGGTATAAGGCAGAAATGTGTTAAACAAACATTGGATGTTATTCCTCAGCATTAGTAGGAACATTGATTTTTAAGAGCAAGACGAAGATATCATTCTGAGGGACTAGCAGTACAGATATTTATACAAGTAGTACCAGCTTGTATCTAATGTCCCTAACTTTCTACTAATGTCTTTTAAATAAAAACATACACTGTGGTTAAAATTAAATAATATATATCATGTGCTGCTGGCATGTGGGTAGATGCTGAGTAAATTATAATTGAGACTAAGGGAATACTTGGTTTATAAATGAACTTGCCTTGTCCATTCTAATGGTAGCGGACATTTTAGAATGGACACGGTTTGATGAACATTCACAGAGAGCTTGCACTGTGTCCGACCACTAAATGTACTCATGCTTGCTACTCAATGAATCATTATACAATGTGACGTATCAAAAATCTTCATTCCCTTTTATTAAGCTCTTGACAGTTCACTGCACTTTGAGTGTACCATTTTAACAATTGTTCCGTACTTTTATTTTTTTACATATATTTTCAGAAATATAAGTAAACATGTTTAAATTTGTTTTCCGAAGTTTTCTATTTCTTTTATTTCCGATTGATTTTGACTAGCCATTTCTTTTGCGTACACCTGACATCCTTAATCCCAGCCTACAACGTAACAATACTTCATGATACGGGATTGTTTTAGACAAAGGCCTGAGATATATTGATTGTAATGTTATGTATATTTGTGGGGGGGGGGGGTAAATTTAATGAATAATTGATTATTATAATCTATATTTTAAAATCTTCTCTAAAGGGATCTCGTGAGGTCTGTGTTTATACAGAAGTTGGAGAGGATGAAAAAACAACTAAGTACATAGATTCAAAATATATAATATAACAACAGTATATGTCAAAAATAAATAAATACAATATTGTGATATAACAATATATTAAGTGTCTTGTCATTTAGGAGAAATTGCTTTTTATAAACCTACATATTTTACATATTTACTGATTTGAAGAAGGTTGGGCTTGTTGGGGCATTTCCACCACTCACTACTGTACATGGCTTTTTCTAATCTCAGATTTCACTCTTTTTACGGTATAAATTTTGAACTAAACTCCCCTTCCCTAAAAGGGTCCACCTTATATATTCTACCTCCACCCCGGAGAAAGTGATAAGAGGGAAATTCCCTTTGTCCTAAATAAATGTAGTGTTAGGGATAGGCCAGGTATATCTGACTCAACTAACTGTTTCTTTTGTGCCTTCCAACCTTCAAAAAACCCAAATTTAGAAATATATACATCGGAAAAATTCCTTACTTTTACAATAATAAAATATATAACAAGAATATATTTCGATACAATTTACATTTATTAATTCGCCCAAAGAAGTACACATTACTACATGATGTACTACACCCGAACTTGAGTTCACATCATCCACTGTTAAACATTCATACTTTGTTCACATATAAATTTAATCATACAGTGTACATATTAGGACCCAAGTTAAGTCTTACAGGTCATAGTAGCTGGCTGCGTTGCCATTCTCTCCATACATTTACATCCAATTATATCAATTCAACCATATTAACGAAATAGAATTTTGGCAAGCATCTGAATAACAACAACAACAATAATCTGCTCAATTTCCATTAAAATAAAAATAAATATGTTCTTAAAGTATTCAACTAAGTAACATAAATCTGGTCACGACTTTCTCTCATTCCATTTATAAAGGGATCCCAAGCATAGAGAGAGAGAAAGAGAGAGACAAAATTGAGAATCTCACTCGCAGCTTAGGCCAGACTAGAATGGGAGACTGTATATATACAGCTGTGCTAGCCCTACAAGGGAGAGGTCTAGAATTGATTATAAGCAGTAACAACGCGTCAACTACTACCTTTCTCTTTTTTACTCAGTCTAAATCTCTCGCTACCTAATTTCTATTTACATGTAAGGTTTTATGTCTCTATTTAGATTTTTTCTTCCTAGGAGCCTCTACAGCTCACTGTTCGATGATAAACAGTGTTGTCTGTAGCGAGAGAACACTGTCCGGAGGCCGGCAGTGCACTGAGAAGGCTCCTCCAGGAGCTAATGACCATAGATGTTGACGTGCCTAAAATAAAAAAAATTAAAAATTGTGTCTCTATTTTATTATACATATAATGGAGTTGTTGAGGAGAGAAATTAGGTTTGATTGAATGAACGAGATATGAAGACACTGTTATAATGTAGCTATAAGTTTACACTAACTGCACTGGACTTTATAATGATTTTGATAGAATAAAAGGTGTGGAAGTAGAGATATGACACGATGCGATGTATGGTTGAATCTGATAGATATCCTCTAGATAGATTCTCACTGGCTTATATACACAGGTTCTCCCACTCTAGCCTGCCTAAGTCAGAGAGTAGTCTCTGTTAAGCAGAGAGAGCCTCTCTTCTTTCTGCTGGATGCCATTACATACATACAGTGTTCAGCATTCATTCTAGCTTATTTCTTAAAAACTCTTCTTCACTTATTTCTCTTCTTCGAAAACCTATTAAATTTGTCTCTGCTTTGAATCCTTTTAAACATTTAATACATTATATATATATATATATAAAATGACAAATCTTCTATAAGTGGTGGGAGGGCAAGTACTTACCCAGACAGATGATAGAGGCATTGCATTGTAGTCCGGAAGAGAGCGCCTATAACATTGAACTAAATCCTATAATTTCTGAAATTTAACGTCACGATTCCGCAGAACTGCATAAAAGCAACTTTTCACAAAAATTTTACAAGTAAAACTGAACTAGGTTTGTTCCCATACAGATAGCATTCTAAATTTATAGGAAAAGGTTCCTTTCGAGAAAGTTCCAAAAAGACTACTTATTATTATCAGGAATAAGATAAAATAAAAATTTAATTACTTCAATCTACTGGCTTTTGTTTACTTTATAATTATATGATAAAATAAATAATCTAAAAGAATAAACGATATCATTCTACTCGTAAGAATTTAAATCGAGTCATATCAGAGACTTTTTCCTGATAGCCTGCTTCAAAGGTGATCATCGACCTGTTTCAGTTTTTTAGAGGATTCTTAATAACGAAATTGATATCTGCTAAGTCTAATTCAATTTACTCAGAGGAGGGGAAAGTGCTTCGGGATGATGAAACCCGATTTTATGATGATAGCCTAGTTAAATCTGGGTTTTTATCCTTTTTAAAATGCATTATGTTTAAATTCTTATAAAATATTTATTATCCATATCTATGGACACTATTTAATTAGTACATTTTGAACAATTATTAATTAAAATGATGAATATTTTATTTTTGGCAATATTAGTCGTTTAATTATTTTCATTTTACATCAGAGTAGGTGAAAACCATTACCACTTTTAGACTTAAATTTAATTGGAAAGTGTCTGCAAATTGTTTAAGACAGATAAAATATTTTACGACATACCACTGTGTATATAGGAAAGGAAAAGAAAAGTGGTGGTAGTATGTGGGTGAAAGAAGCCAGACCATGACTACTAAAATTTGTATGCCAGTACTCTGGATAGTCATAAATTCTTCTTTAGCTCTGACGTTATTCAATAAAATTTAGTCACTGCTATTTTTTTGTTTCTTTAAATTATTTATGTCATGGTTTGTTTAGTTTTTATTTAATAAAATAATTGTTTTACGATTATTATATACTGTAATTTTATATGTATACAGTATGATGTAGGATCTTAGTTTGCATTCATTATTCATCATTTCTTGTCCTAATAAGGTATGCTAAGGGTCATACGGGTCAGCTCAAAAATCTCTGTACTGTGGTGTGTTTCCCCGTCATTCCATTGTACATACTATAATTCAAATGATTATGTTTTGTTTTTTTTTGCTTGAATGGCCACAATTTCATTTTATTGCAAAAGTTTATTCCGATCAGCGTTTTTGAAGTATGTTTCGAAATTTTTTTTTTTAAATTTTGTAATTGAGAACAACAAAGTCGTATACCTATTTATTTTTTGCTAGTTTTGAGATGTGGAAAATGAAGATTCCGTACGAAACTAATCTTTTGATTTAACAAATATAGTAAAATAGAGTTCTCGCGAAGAATTTGTGTAGAAGAGATGAAGTCAGCCTTAATCTTTTCAGATTGTAGATTGTTGTAGGAGATTATTGCACTGCGACTTGAAAGATCTATTGTGCCTCCCCGGAGCCTTCTCCAATGCACAGCCGGCCTCCAAGCAATGTTCTCTAGCTACAGACAACACTGCCCATCACCGGATAGTGAGTTGTAGAGGCACCTAGGAAGAGAAAATCTATGGGCAGCATGCTGGATTAGAACCCGGAACCTCCGCGTTGCGTTGCTAGTCCAGCCCGCTACCACTGAGCTAATCCTTTCCTTCTCCTTTGACTTTCGCCATTTAACTAGGGACGGAGACCCTAGTTTGTGTACTGTGTTTGTCCTTGTCTCTGAAGTGTAGTGTGTATGTAGTTTAGGTGTATTGTGTATTGTTCTGATGATTAAGTTCATCGAGTACTGAGCTGTGATAACCTGTGGGGTCGCTACTCCCCAAGTAACTGCATACAACTGATACCTCTTGCGGGCATCTTTCCAGATACTTATGCAAATCCCTAGAAAATCTAAAGTCTTTATGATTCAGATTGTGATCAGGTATAAACTAATATTTCGCCCAACAAAGTGAAACATCAACCACTATCGCGGCTACTACCGTGTAAGGTGCCTTTTATTTATCTCAGACACGATCAGAAAGCAAACTTTCTTTCGTTCAGAAAGGGTAATGAAAAAAGATTTTAGAGGACATAGCGGGTGTTCAAAGATCTATAAGGCTTTGGCATCGTAATGAAGGTCAGAAACAGGACAAGAAGACTTGAAGAAAGGTCCGTTGAACTCTTATTATCATAAAATGAGATTATTTTCTACGAAATAAATAAGAAATAGTAAGAAAATCTTTTTCTAGACTATAAACAGTCACTTTGAGCAATATGATTCACGAAACCTTCCAGTCATGAGTTTTGATATATGAGAAAGTGGCATCCGTTTCTTGAAAATTTTGCCATCAGAGAGTATACATTTCCTGCTGCTTCCAGCACTTGTTAAGTAAAAACTCCGGAAACACTCACTCGATTTTCTCTTACTGAAGTTTACAAGTTTTGTAAAACATTGAAAACTTATTCAGTTTGTTAATGTATAAAGGTTCAATTATATTTTGATTTGAAGGTTTTGAAAGAAATTATTATTCTTTTCTTTTTATTTATTTGTTTACTTATTAATTATTATGTTTGTCTATTAATTATGTAAGTAAGTTTGCTTATTAATAACTATTTAGTGTGAATGATTATTTAATGTGAACTCTGTCCAACAAGATTTTGTATCTTAAGATGGATAATGAATAAATAAATCATTGTTTTAACAGGAGTTAAAGTGATAGGAGTGTTTAACAGCAGATTTAAAAAAAAAAAAATTATAGAACATCAGTATACGTATATAGTGATTGATTTTCATTTCCTCTAGTACTTTATCGGCTACTGTTTTTATACGCCATGGCAGATGGAAACATAATTGTTTACTGTCCAGCTAGTTGTGTTTTATTTCAATGGTGTTGTGTTGTGTGTCCTATTATTTACTGTAATAGTGTTAGAAGAACTTGTAGAGAGAGATATGAGTGGTTACTGGCCTAGTTGTTGTATACACCCATGTACAATCGATAAATAAGTTGGCGGCGGCACACCCTTGTCCTCTTGCGGGCGGTCGGTACTACCGCCTCCACAATATATACACACACACACTAGTCTGTACGCCACAAATAGTGCCCAAGTCTCACCTAAACTTTAATTATTCCATAATCATTACTTTGTAGATTAGGTTGTCTCTTTGAACGTGGGACTTTATTAAGTTGAGATTCTTCTAACTTTACGAGAGATTACCTCACACTTCCTTCTTGACACTTCACATTGTAATCTTCCTTCCTTCCTATCCTATTTAATTTATTTTTCAAGTTGACTTGGAACTTTTTCATTTCCTTTTTACTATTTCCTTACTTTCTCTGAGATTTTTGAACAAAATATCTCAAAAATAAAAACAAAAAAAAAAAAATCACAGGAAGTCAAATTTGTTATTCCGTTTAGGTACTACCATCGCATCTGACAGGTAAGTTTCGGTTAAAATCCTAGTAACCGGAAGTAAGACTTTCCTGACTGTTTTTAGTACAGTTTTTCTCGATTTACTTTGAATTTCATAATATACTTCGTCCACACATAAATACCTATAACTTTTATTTGAAACATTGATTTTTTTTTGGTGGGTTCCGAAGTAGCAATAGCATTAAGCTCCCCGCCTCTAAAGTACGACTTCAGTATAATGTATGGTCCTGCCACATATATAATATTTACATATATATAAGAAACATTTCTAGAATTCCAAATTTGATGAAAATCCGTTAACCGGAATTATAATAGTTTTTTGGAATTATCTTTAATACGACTATAACAATGTCTTTTAAATTTGGAACATTGATTGCCCAGATATAAACCTGTAATTTTTATTAGTAAAATTTTTCTGAAAAAATTGTTTATAGATGTTCTGAGTAATATAAAATTGTTGAAATTCAAATGTATTTGTCCCAATATTGTTGGCCTTACTTCAAATCTAATCATTTACTATTTGCCGATGTTGGTAAGTTGGCCACTTCTCCTCTCACCACCTTATGAAGTATTTGACAAAAAATATGAATTCAAATCTATTTGGAAATGGGTAAAAGTTGTCAGGATGAAAATAGATAAAGGGCAATATAAACAAATTGTCATTCTGCCCAGGAAGTGTTGTATCATTTCCTGGGAGAGTGCCCCCTTTTGGCAGAATTTCGATTGCTTTATTTTAATAAACGTACTCTCTCAAGGGTAGATATAATTTCTTTTTTGGTCTGGCCAAGAGCATCCTCGTCCTTTGCTCAAATACGCTCGCCATGCCTGGAAAATTAGATACAGTTGGTTAGCTGAATACTGATTATTATTATTGTTAATAATATCACTTAATATTATCTTTACAATCCTATAGATTTCGTGTTTTCTCTCATCCTTCTGTTCCCCCACTTATTCACAAGGTGTGTTTTTCAATTTGTGAAAGTAATGTGTAACTCTTTTATTTAATCTACCATTTCTGTTTTCTTTTCCCCTCTTTTTGCGTTTTGGTCTTTTCTTTCTGTTTGAACTTATTTCGAGCAAATTTTACTTTAACTATTTCTAGGTTTTTAATTTTTTTTTTTACGGACCAGTTAAAATTTGAGAATAATTTTATTTGTGTGTTTTTTTTTTGCAGTGAACTCTAGCAGACGGCTGTAAAGCCATTGCTATGTATATTTTATATATTTATTATTGTATTTATGTATATCTTTCTAAATAAATATTATTATAATTATTATTATTATTATTATAAACAAATTGTCGTAATGCACCAGGAGTTCTAGGGCCTGCAAGTAGTCAGGTCCCGCGTACTGGTCCCTGGACAAACCAATTCATCATGACTATAAAAGCCGTGAGAGGGATGCAGATTTCCTGGATAAAATAGAAATTAAGCGTTCGTAGGACTCGTTTATTAAGCTGGTATTCTGCATGCAAATCGCCTTTGCATTGATGAATTTTGGGATAGCATGAACAGCATTGATAAATTCAGATTAACAATTAGATTTATATTTTCTAATTAGATCTATAAGATTTGATATAGGGAGAGTTTGGAAGAAAGAAAAAAGAAAAACTCAAAGAATTGCTGTAGTTAGAGAAATATTTGAGATCTTTGTTAAAAATGGTCAGAAGAATTACTTTATAGGAGACTGTTTACCCTTGGTGATGAGTTAGAAGGTTTTTAGAGGAAGGGTGCTTTAGCAGTAGTACATACCTTCCACAAAACCAAACAAATATAGGCAAGAGTATTTTGTATTTACAATTTAGAAATATATGCTGGCGCACAGCATGATGGACCTTACCAACTTTCCAAAGACCTACCGATATAGTAAGGAAACTTCCTAGACAAATTTTCAATATCAGCCATCATGTAACTGTTAAAAGCTATGATTTTATTCATCGCAGCATGCTTCATTATTTTAATTCTGATCGGTTTTAGATTCAGAGTAAGGTTTTCAGTCAATTCGTGTAAAGAAATAACTTCAACTATAATGTTTATATCACAAACCATAGGTGATTGATTCAAGCGAATGGATTAAAAACGTTGTTCTGATGATGGATGAGGTTTCCGAAACCGGTCAGAACCAACATAATGAAGCCCCCCATACTACGACGAATAAAAATCATACATGTTATCCCAGCATTGCGGTAACACATATTCAACAACTGTTGACAATTGGTTTTGCGATATTCCCCTCGTAGAAAAAAATTATTAACAACAGCTACAAATATCTAATAATTTCAAAAAAAATAAGCTAAGCGAAATAAATTCTTATGTCTTTGGCTTCGGAAGAAATTCAACACTAGTGACCTATGTCCCCTAAAGAGGTAAAAATGTCATTTTGATACCAAAATAAACGAAGGCCAGTAGTGACCTATACAGACAGATATAATTAATTACTTTTTATAATACGACAAAATCAGTAGTTGATCTTGTAGACCAAGTAACGGCTACTTATAATGTTCCCCGAAAACAGAAAGCAGATTATTTATACTAGCAAAGGAAATGGAATAAAAAATAGACGAGAATTCCTCAAATTATTCACAGATGAACTTGTACGAGAGCAAGTTCAGAGAAGAAGCAATAATACAGTCGGCATACTAGAGGAAATTAGAAACATTTAGACAGCGTGATCAGGGGGAACCAAGTATTTTAAGTGACGAAAGAAGAGAACTACAAAGAAAACGTTGTCAACCATGTCAAGAACAAAAAAACAAAAAAATCATCTAGATTTACCAAATATAAGAGCTGTATCTTTGTTTGGAAAATTGCGTAATATATATGTGTAACGATTGTTCTTTACAAACGAAACAAAATACACTAACTAAACTAAAAAGTAAAGATTGGTAAATGTGTTCTGAATGAGTTTTTGTTTTTGTGGTCTGCTACTTTAATGATAATCTCAGATATAATCGTTTCATCTGCGATAACCAGACCTTGTCGGGATCTGAATGGGTTAATGCTTTAAAGCTAAACATTAACTACGCTCCACTCCGTGGTGTTCCTGGAGTTATCGGCCAGTCAGCAGAAGAAGTTGGACCCCTCTGCCGCAGATGCGGTAGAGAGAACGAAACACCAGCCCATGTGCTGAAAAACTGTCCTCATAACATGCTTCTGGTGACAAGGTGACAAGGCGTCATCATAGGGTGAAGCATACCATCATGGATCTATTGAAGGAAAAACGGTACACCTGTTTTGAGGAGGTATATGGAATAGACGACGACGGCTCGTCACGATACGCCGACATAATTGCTTTCGAGGAGAATACTAAGCGAGCCTATATTATAGATCCGACAGTTCGCTATGAGAGCAATGACAAAGATCAAGCAGCCAATGTAGCAGCGGAAAAGAAGAAGATATACGAGAAGTGCATCAAATATTTCCGGGGAGAAATATAGAGAGAGATTTGGAGAGAGGGACTTTGAAGTCCGAGAGTTATTATGGTTCGGCTCGAGAGGAGCAATCCCAAAAAGGACTTCTCAATTTTTTGATGAAATCGGTATTGAACCGACCAAACTGACTCCTCTGATTGAGGCAATTTTGTTGAACACGTTAGCTATAGTCTGTAACCATATTTACAGTTAGTACGCACAATGAATGGATTGATTTGTTCTAACTCTAATTGTTAGTCATGTATATCTCAATGTGGATAAATAAATTGTACATAACATTAATATCTTTATAGGTCTCCAAAATGTCTCACGATTGATTAGTATGCTGTGTTTTCGCAACTTAATATACAATTAAGCAGCTCCACTTTTGTAAATTTGTTTTTTACAATAAAGTGTTTCTCTCTCTTCTTAAATTAGCGAATCACGTAGATAAGTAAAAATAAGGTTATCTGAATTTTAATAGTAAAATATATTGAAGCATCTCAATGTAAACTGTATTAGGTAGTACCTAAATAGTTCACTTATCTGTTATAATATTTTTTTTATTGTTTCGTCATTAAAAATTAAATTTTCAAGAAACTGGCCACAGCTTTGGAATAAAATGAAAATTTATTTATTTATAAAATATTCTTTTAATTTAAGTTCCTAACATCTTTTGCGTTAAATTTTATAAACTAGTTTCCATTAGAGCGCAAAATGTGTTACAAATAAAATGTTAAATGGACCATATTAGTCTTTGCTTTCTCATAACCTTTATAAAGCTGGTAAACTTTTGTGACAGTAAGGAGTACTGCAGACTATAATATACTTACCACATTTTTTCACAAAGTATGACACAACAAAGTCAACACACTTCCCCTGCGATGAAATATCACACAGTTGCTAGAAGAAGGGAATCTCCAGTAGTGCCTTTGTATGGCAGAACTCTTAATGTTTTGTATCCCTTCCATTCACATCCCCTCATGTGATTTGCCTCTTTCTTTTTCACACTTTACACCCTGGGAAGTACCAGCTGTTTTCGTCCAATTTATTTATTCATTGTTAAAGAATATTGAATGGTATTAATGATCTTTAAAAGAAAAGTGTTGCATTTTATAGGTAATAGCTAATGGACTAATCCTGTGTGTGAATTGTTAATAAACCTAACTGCAAATCATAGCAAAAAAAATTCACTTAAAGGGATACGAATTCAATTTTCTTCCTTCTATTCCATCTGTAATTATAAAATAATAATACTTTAGATATTTAATATATACAATTCAATATACACTACAATACAACAAAAAAAAAATGTTGAAGACATGACACTTCTCGAGCCGACCGTATTCAGATGGCCCAATTGATATACACTACGTCGACGAGCTGACCGGATATTATCCATCAAAAACATATTAAGTTTTCCGAAGTGGTACATTGAATGTAGAAGAATCATAACCACTAGAATATTTCTGGGCAATCTGAATCCAATCTCATACCGCAACTCTTTCTGCTTTGTTGTCTCCAAGGCAACTGTTTTAGACCGGACGATTAATAATTTTTAATTACATTTAAAATGAAGATGCATTTTAAAAATCTCAAGCTTGTCAGTCCCAGTTGGAATTTGTCAAAAAGCGTCCAAAAGCTTTTCATTAAAAAAGCGAAGTAATTTTACGTGTTCATAGCGTTGATCAATCCCAATTTGAGCTGCATAACAGGCAACAGAACGGCAAATTGTGAATTAAAAAGTTGAAATTTTTAACGAGAGAGGAATCGAATTTTGTGAAATAAAAACCAGACCAAATAGTATTCATATGCAGTAATCTTAGTAATAGAAATTTTATGAATTTTTTTTTTCTGAATTTTTTTAAGGTGCCCAACAGCTATGGTCCTTTGCACCTGTTTCTAATTTGTAACCACTCATCCGGGATGCATATCCATACCCACCAGTCTAACAATTTCTACAGCAAACCCACAATCTAGGTCTAATCATATTCCTCTACTCCCTTATATCAATTATAAAATAAATACCTATACACAAGACACCAGCAAACAACTAAACACATACATATGTACAGTTAGTTTCACAACAAATGAAATACATGAACCTCCCTAAGAATTCGAAAGTCTTATTGATATTGCCCTCATTGTCTCCTAATACATCTGTAAGATTGATCGGCAAATTTACCTTTCCCCGTGCGTTTACATATTTCGAACATTCCAATAGAATATGCGGGATCGTTAATGTCGTATTGCAAGCGCTGCATACCGGCTGAGGTTCTCTTCGGAATATGTGGCTGTGTGTCAACATGGTGTGACCGAGTCTCATTCTCGCTAGGACAACTTCTTCTCGCCGAGACTCTCGATTTGAGGTTGACCATTTCCTTGTGGTACCCTTGGTATTCCTTAGTTTATTTGACAGCTGCACTGATTGCCATTCCTTTTCCCAGTTGGAAAGATTTTGTTTTTTAAGAAAAGCTTACCAATCGACTGCAAGGATACGTTCGTCTCTACAAGACATTGATGCCCCTTCTCTACAAGACATTGATTACCTCTTATCCCCACATGACCGGGAATCCAATTAAAGGAGACTTCTTTATTTTCTCGCAGGCATAGTTCCAAGAACGTATGTATGCACTGAATCAACAAACCATCGGAGTCCCGATTGCCTATCATCTCCAGTGGGCTCCTTGAATCGGAGCAAATATTAAATTTTATGAATTTAATTACTACTTTGTAATAATTAATCTTTTTAATTATATGTTTTACAGAAGTGGCAGGGTTTAATGTAGTTAGTGGTAATGAGCATGATGGTCTTTGACAGTGTGGTCCCTAGTTCAAGTTCCGCGTATAACTGCCAAATTATACTAATATTTGTTTAAGAAATGTTAATTGTAAAAGTATGTCGTCCGTCCCCCTCCATGACACCTAATTTGTTAAGTTGAACGTTAAGCCAGCCAGAAAAATACATTACTTTACTATTTGTTTTTACCTTTTAGATTGATTGATGTGGGATAATTTAGACTTAATCGTTTTGAAAGTATATTTTTTTACTAAATAGTTTTTGTATTAGTAGCAAGAATTTTAAGGATCACTATAATCGTCGAATTATAATGGTCACCTAACTCGGTTATCATAATAACCTTATTTTTCAGTAGATAACGCGCGCGTTATCTATGCAAAAAAGAGGCTAAATTTAAAGCAACTCACGTGCTTTTAAAGAATTCCTTCTTTCTCTAACTGTACTTTTCTAATTTGACGCCAGTTGGCGCCTGCGTGTTATCTACACATCATAAGCAGTGATGAAAATGTTTGGGGTGTGCATTATCTAATCAGAAAATACGATATTTTTTTTTTCAGCATTGCGGAGAATTTACACTTGTGATCCACAGTTTTTAAAAATCGTGTTTTTTTCTTTCTCTTATCTCAGTTTTATTTTTTTTAATTAATTGTTTACTTTTTTGGAACCAATAATCTACCAGAGCTTTTCAGTTTGTTTTCGTCTTCGTTCTTCCTTTACTTCTATCTTGAAAAGTCTTACTGCTCAGCTTCCAGTCACGTCGTACACAGATGTTTAATGTTTGTTTGATGCACACAGCCTGTTTGCTCAAATTAACTCTAATTTAAATTTGGCATAACTTTTTTTTTCATGTTTAAGATCGAATTATATAATCAATTGAAAGTAAGTAAAAAAAAAAAAAAAGCATACTGGAGGGATATATTAAAGGTTAAATAAATACACATTATGTACTTATTATATTCTGTACGGTTATGTAAAGATCAGAGACATCCGCAAAAGTCATACTGATCATTTCTGAAGAAAACACCTAGTTGTCCATTTTATATAACAGTTGCTTCCAAGTATGAGACACCATACCGAGAGAAATCTAGTCTTTATCAAGTTACAAGTGTGAATACACTAGAACGCTCTAATGGTTTGGCATTCCTTACATATCTCAATGGATATTTGCCAGCAATCAGCCTACCTGAAATCCCTCCTCCTTAGAATCACTGTATGTTTTTTTCCGTATATTTAACAGAAGAATCGATTAATTATTTCTACAAAATATTTTCTTTGTACTTACAAGAATCAAAAATCTTGTTTGAAATATTGAAACTACTTTCCTTCTTCTATCAAGCCAAATCTACCATTGAGGAGGTGCAAAATAAACCAATCATGGGTTCCAGCATGTTTTTTTTATTCTAAATGATCCAATATCATAGATTCCAGCATTAGTTGTTTTTTTTTATAATAAATGACTGCAGTCAGCTAGCTATCTATCAATTCAAAAATTGACCTATACCTATTTAATATTAAATAAAGCCTACCAAAATAAATTGAATATTTAAAAGGGCTTATCAGCAAAAGGGCTAAGCTCAGTTAGTTTCGCGCGGAGCAAAATGTGTATTTGGGAAGTTATTATTTAGTACTTTTTGTTTTAGACGATATACTACAGATTATAGTTTTGATGGTCAAGATTTTTTTTTAATTAAGTAAATTACTGTAATTAATGCTCTGGTTTTATCATTTCTAATACTTAGGATATAGAAAATCAACTTCCAACTTTAGCATCAAAGCTATTTTGTCCATCCACAAAATTTTTGGTAAATTGTGCATCCGATTTAGTGGCTCATTTTTCGCTCATTGGTCAGTATGATAATTGTTGTTTCCTACATCACCTTTTTAAACTCAGTTTCCTTCTGAGAAATGTTTCAAAGAAAAATGCAAGGCATCATATTTTCTTTGTGTGTGTATATATTGTGGTGGCCATGTAGATGTAACACATATATGTTCAGAAAGAGAGTCACATATACTGCATGCTCCTGGTGAAATTAAGACGCCGTCTTTCTCCAACCCTAGCTAGTTAAAGAAAGTGTTTCAAGAGATTATTCTTGAGCGTATTAAAGGATGTACTCATCAGTAGTTAACAATCAGTATTCAACAATATTTTTCCGCTATTCATTCTTGTATATCGTGAAATTCTTTTAAAAATTTCAAATTACACTCTTTATACCTACCAGTAATTCATGAAGTTTATCCTGTTTCCTTCAGCCATACCCCATTTATGCCAGATTTACTGAAAAATCGTTCGTTCCTTTTTTCTAAAACAAAGAAAAAAAAAACGCGAGAAATAGAAATTGCAACAAAATTGTATATTTGGGTCTCCTATTTGGACTCCAAAAAACAAAACAAAAAAAAAATCCTACATTATTTTCAGGATATAAAAGGCTTGAAAATTTAATAGGATACGAAGAGCGGAGAGAAACACAATGTTGACAATCTGGTTACTAGTTACTTAGGCCAGACTAGTGTGAGAGACTCTGTACATGTATACAGCCGAGCTAGCCCTACAATGGAACAGTTTTTACAATATTTGGGAAGACTAGAACATAATGGATGGGCCAGAATATAATGAACGTTGAATGTAACAACGAGTCAGAACATAATGGATGTGAGAAGGAGAGGAGAAATTAGAGAGAATGAGTTATAAGGTGAAATAAATTAGAATATATAGGTGAACACTGTATAATGAAATGAACACACAAACTGCAATAACTTTACAAGTATATAGAAGTTAAGTAGCGAGAGATACAGACTAAGTGATGAGAAAGGTAGTAGAAGGTTGCTGACTCGTTGTTAACTGGTCGTAAACTGTTGTAAAAACTTTTTGTTACCCAGCTCGGCTGTAGCGAGTAACTAGATAGTCAATTTTGTGTTTCTCTTTGCTCTACGAATTCTATTACAATACTCTTCGCTGTTAGTAAAACTCAGTTTCGAAAATTTGGCTGGATGGGATGTACTTCTTGAATTGATGGCAGGAGTCTGCAGTACTAGGCACCCATTGCTTAGTCTTAACAAAAATATCTTAATGTAACACTCACTCTAGTATCAGTTATCTTAATTTATTACATTACTAGTTCACAGTGTTTTTTTTTCAAACAGGGGAAAGTTTTTTAGAAACAACTAGCTGGGCCCCTAGCATTTATACAAATAAAACGGTTTACTTGATTTTTAGAGAAAAGGACTGGCTCAATGTGATTGCATGTAAGTCAGCGCCACTATCAACCTCCAGCAAAACTTTAAACGGCAGTTTAAAGTTAAACCTAATTAACAGATTCCCATATTCAATTTTTCCCTCAAAAATGTTTCAAGCAAAAATGAGCAGTTAAAAAAAAAATAAAAAGTTTATTCAAGAAAATTCGAAAGTGGCTTGTTTAGGCAAGATTTCAAATATATTGCATATCATTAATTAAAACTTGTACAGTGTGTGGTATTTGGTTGAAAAAACAAATATTGCAAGACTGAGATAACAGAAGAATTTGATAATATCATATTGGTTAATTAAATTAGATATGTAACCTCTTTTTCTTTTTTTCTTTTTTTTTTAGTGTTAATATTTGTTTTTATACTTTCTCTTACTACACTGGTAAGAGGAAGTATTTCGATCGTGCGAAATTTTCGAAATTCATTTTTCACCGGAAATACAACCGGTTTTGTGGATTTTTGCCCAAAATCTTCGTATTTGTTGCGGTAGTAGTGCCTAAGTTTGAGCTTCTAACGACGACTTTGCGTTTTTGAGATATTCTGTTGACATACACACCCTTACATGATTTTTTTTAATTTTGAGTTTTACTATTTATTTAGCTTCATTACACTCTCAAAATTTAAACAAATAAAATCTTATATACACCGATGCACTCATTAGGAGCTTCAAAATGTAAATTCAATTCCAAAAACCTGCATGATCTCATCGTTTGTTTTAACACAATGAAAAAAAATAATTAATAAAAAATGGAAAGTACAATTACATTTTTAATATATATCTAGTATATTCAGATATTTATAGCAGTGCACTATAAATTCTATGGTGATTATATAGATCTATAAACCTTATCAAATCCTTGAACCCCTTTCATATATATGTTCTTTTAGACCTCTGTAAAAAATATAAACAGTTTTATATGTCACGCGAACGTGATTAACAGATTATTAGTTCGTGGTTTTATTTACAGATAAAAAAAAAAAATTAAAAAGAAATTATAATAAATAATTTATTGTTATTCTATACATACTAGACCTTCATTATTTTCTCTCTTGGTAAGAACGATCGTGTTAGATTTTTGAAATTGAGTTTTTACCGGAAATAACAAGTTTTGAGGTCCCCTGAATAAGAAAACAATATTTTTACCCGAATGGTTGTGTGTATGGATGTGTGTATGAATACAATATCACAAAAACCAACAATCAAACAGGAAGTTCAAACTTGTTATTCTGTTTAGGTACTACCACCGCATTAGGCACTAACATTTCCGGCAAATTCCATCATTTCGGGAAATTGCGATTCTAAAAAATTTTGTTTTTTTTTTAGTTTTTCACAATTTACTCGAAAAAAACGCCAATAATTTTTGTAAACTTGATACATCAACTACACATATAATGAGCTACAAACTTTGGGTTACAATAGGAAGGTTGTTGCCAAAATTCATCAACCGGAAATGCGACTATAATGGATGTGAGAAGTAGAGACAATTTTAGAGATAATAAATTTAGGGATGCGAGATTTGAAATAAACTAGATGATATGCTGAACACTGTATAATAAATAGAATACGTTAACTGCAAGGACTTTTCAGTAAAATAGAAGTTAGGTAGCGAGAGAATATTATTATTAAATCGGATGCCTGACGGCATGGGACCTGAGCCTATATGGCTTTTATCCTCTCGATGCCCCCCATATCATCCCCTTAAATAGTCTCCCTCAGTAACCTACTGGTCAGTCTACAATATCCCAGGATATCCTTTAACTCCAACTCGCCCATGCAATCCTGCGAGAGTGGGTGCCCTCCCAAATACGCTAAACCTAGTTCCAGCGAAACGAGTGCACTGACATAAATAATTATACACCGTTTCCCTGACTCTGTCATGGCAATTCTGACATGTGGGACTAGACGTTCTCCCTATGTTAAACAAGTGACTAGACACCCAGATGTGTCCAATCACTACCCCCACCAAGGTCCTCAGAACTGTCCTGCTGAGGGACAGGAGGTAAGCCGAAACTCCCTGCTTAATTCCTTTTAGCTTAGAGGCACCCTTGCGAGTCCCCCCAGCATTTTTCCAAGACTTTCGTCTCCATGCGGGAGAATAAATAAGAGACAGACTGACTGAGAATAGGAAGGTAGAGTAGATAGGCTGCTGACTCTGGTTGTATTGTTGTAAACTGTCGGAAAACTGTCTTGACCTGTTCTGATGTCGTTCTATTTATACGAATCAAACTCTTCCTTCCTAATCCGGCTTGAAAGGTGGGGAATAAGTAATTTTTGATTCATTTAAAGTCTGCTTCTCCGCTCTTCGGATCCTGTATATCTTTAATGATTTGAATCCCATTCCAGCGACTTTACTGATTTTTTATTTATTTTTTTTATTTTATAACTTTGACAAACTACTAAATACAAGGAACTGTTTCGTCTAACATTTTTCTAAGGAATTTGTTTTGATATGTTTGATTTACAATGCAGCAGGCTTACCAACTACTCTGATAATAAGTTCCATTAAATTAATAATTGACACTTTGAAAGAAAATCGGTTCTCCGGAAAAAAAACTTTACAAATAAGTTTGTGATTATTTTTCCGGATTTTGTTTTTAAAAAACAGCTTCAAAGATTTTCTTTCCACATGGATCCATGAAAATTCAATTGTCGGTTTTATGATTTTTCCAAAAATACTCAATTAAAAAAAAATGACAATATTTTAATTTCAAAGCAGTAAGACAAAGTAAAAATGAATTTGAAGTTATTTAACTATTACTTAGTCCTAATAAATAAAAGCGAGAACTATCGATTATTATCTTTATTTATGAGCAATATTAAGAAGAACGTTAATGATCTTTATTCCTTTTAATGGTAGGTAACAACATTAATCTTTCAATAGAAGTAGCATGTTTGAAATAATACTTTGTATCAGTTGGAAATGTAATAATTGTAATAGAAAAGGTCTCTCTGATGCTTTCACAGATCTTTCTTACATTCTCTCACTCCTTATAGAGATCTTTTCAAATTTTTTCGAACATTAATTTTCATCAGAATTACATGTTTTGAGGTCCCTTGAGTTACGAAAAAAGTGTTTTTAGCGAATGGCCAGAATGTGTGTACGTTGGTCTGTGAACAAAAAGTATATAAAAAAAAAAAAATCGCAGCAAGCTCAAATATGGTATTCCGTTTAGGTACCAACACCAGCAGCGCATCAGACAGGTAGATTTCCCGATCACTTTTATTCGAAACATTTCCCCCCTGGAAAATTAATATTTGGTGGGGTTCTGGGGAACAGTAACAGTTGAAGCTTCCCCAATAAAATATCACTTCAATACAATATACAGGGTGTCCCAAGGAATATGGATAACAAGTTTTTCTCGGAAACTAAGATAGCTAAAAAAAAAAAAAAAACTGAAAAATACGTGTCCCCGTAGTTTTTGATTAGAAAACCAAATTTAATTTTTAAATTTGTTTTGGTGCTTCCAGAAGCGAGATATAGGCACCAACTTCATTTTTTTCAAATGGGGAGGTGTGGTTTTTTATTTAAGATAGATTCCTCTATTTTTTTGTAAGAAAAATTTACATGAACGGTTTTTTTCT